>PVHY01001200.1:0-170824 GCA_004024945.1 Uropsilus gracilis
AGGGAGGGAGGGAGGGAGGGAGGGAGGGAGGGAAGAGAGAAAGAAGTCTCTTTACTTTCCATCCTTGGTAATTTTAATGTTGAACTGTCCAGAATTAGAATCTTCCTGTTTTTTGATATTATGTTCCAGGACATTTATTACAATCTTTATGATTAACAATAACCAATATTTGTTGGATTATTTTATTATGCCCATTTCACCACCCTATAGTGCAGGGAATATATTAAAATTTTTTATTCAGAGTATAGTATCTGAATACAGCTCTATCTATGTCTTGAGCTGCAGCTACTATAAACTTCCTGGGAGGAAAAAAAAAGGAAAGGATTTTTTTTTTGTCTTGGTTCCCATGGAAATAAGGCTAAGTCTGGTGGGTTTGAAACTTAACACAAGAGGATTTCAAGAAATATAAGAGACCCTCTCATGATGTTTTCTGTGGGTTTTTTTGTTTGTTTGTTTTGGCTTGTTATATATGGATTCTGGAATGTTCTTATTGTCTATTGTTTTGGATCAGATACTTAGGCTTAAGGAACCTAAGTCTGCGACTAAAATGACTTTCAAAAAAGCTTTCCTTCCAGGATGTGCTTGATAAAGATCAAGGCACTTAATATTCATTTCAAGCTAATTAGCTAAAGCCAGGGTCCCCTGAGCACCAAGAGCCAGGAGAAGGTACGATTCAGGACATCTTTGTCTAATTCCTCTTTAAATGCTAATAGCTTTGAGATTATTCTATTAGCAGGCAGTATCAGAAAAGGAATAAAAAAGCCAGTTTCATTTAATAAAGGGATCACCAAATGGCTTGGAATGTTTATAACAGCCTGAGTAATTATCTATTCATTTAGGTCAAACTACTGTGGGCAGCAGGAAAACATAACTAAGAAGAGTGATCTGATTTATGTACAACCTGTAACAAGGCTTCATTATGATGCAATCTCTGAACTCTATATGTGTCAGTACCTGGTAGGAAATAGATGAGCTTTAAGGCAGAGTATAAACACTCTTTTCCTTGGAGTCTCAGAATTCCCAAAACAAACATTTATAAAATGATCAATCAAAGTCATGTTCTAATACAGTGGTTATGGTTACCTGAACAATGTGTTTCAGCAAACAAGCAAAAGTGGCTGGGACTAGACACTAAATAACATGTGGAAAATCAGAAAGATCTGTGTCAACAGATCACTGAGAACATTCCAGAATTCATATCTAACAAGACAAAACAAAAACCCCACAAAGAACATCATCATAAGAGGGGCTCTAATATTTCTTGAAACCCCATTATGTAAGTTTGAAACTCACGTGTCCATGACTAGTGTTCCCTTAGGAATCCCAATTATACCCACCTCATACTGCAAGAATTTTATAGAAGTAGGTCCTTTAAACAACTTGTTGGGTATTAGTTAAGCAGGTTATCACACTGATGTAAGAACAAAATCAGTCTTCCAAAAAAAGTCATATAGATAATATCCAATAAGCCCAGAGTAGCCTCTTAAATACCTTGCTATGCGAACCAGAGATCAATCAAGGTCCTGTGACTCTCTCAAGAGGCCTGTCACTATTACTTACAGAATGCAGATTATTTTAGATTGAGATGAGTAAGTACTCTAAGCCTTAGGAGAAGCTACTGTTATTGACCAAGTCCTTTGTTCTTTCCTAATGGAAGAAGACAGCACCATGCCCTAAACACCTGTTCTTTACCTAACAGTAGGAACCATAATGCTCTCTCTTTCATGATCTAGAAGAACATAATTTAAGGCTGTTATCCAGCTCTAGGTTTATGATTAAATAGGTTTCCTTTATCTAAGAACCCCATGTTTACTTTTAGAATGAGGATGAGGTCACCTCTTCCTTTTCTACCATGTAAAGCTCCCCCACCTCTGTGTTTGACACCCCAGGATAAATATTCCTGGTCAATTCCATTATTTTTTATAATCTATGACCATGTAAATTTTCCATACATGTTAATTAAATGGGATTGTTGTTCCTTTTCTTGCCAACTCAATTACACTTCCAACCTAAAGAGAACCCAGAGGTTTATGAGACAATTTATTTTGTGCCGTGACATGGCTTTTTGTTTCTTACTGATATTATAAGCATAATTGCAGCATCAAGCTCATCCTTGTTCTAAGGATTAAGTGAGAAAGCATATGTGCAAAGATACCAGACCATGGCAAACATTCAATAGCAAATGTTCAATAGGTGGTTTCATTACTTGGCTCAGCTACAGAGGATTGGCTCTCTCAATGACACTTTAGAGGCCAAGAGCAAGGTGATTAGCTTAAGAGTTTAGGTACTTGTTATTCAAGAAGTATTCATCTAACGAGTAGGTCCTGCCAGAGGAGATGGTCAAAGCCTTGGATTATACACTTGTTAGCTGAATGGTGACATCAGATTATTTTAGGACTTTAATTTTTGACTTTTATGGAGATATGAAACTAGCTGGTTTCCTAGGGGAGGGTGTCGATGAAAGTGCAACTGAGAACCTGTTTCTGCTCAAAGGCAGAAGGTCAGCAAGGGCTGAAGTTGTAACAGTTGTCACCTATATACTCTGCCTTGGTCAGGATTGATTCCAGGATTATCAGAAATGCTTCTTTAAAATGCAGATTTTCCATCAAAGAAGATGAAATTGATGCGTTTGTGATAACGTGGACAAACCTGGAAGGAATCATGTTAGCAGATTTAAATGAAGACAAGAAGATAAAGAAAGATGAAGAGAAATACTGGATAATACCACCTATATATGGGATCTAGCAAATGCAAACAAAGAAAAGGAAAAGGCAAATTTAAAACTAACTGCTAGAAGAATAAAAGCTTAGGCAAGAGGGGGAGAGAGAGGGAACTGGGGGGATGGATGTGCACAAGAGATTAAGATGATGGTTCGTAGGTGATAGGGAGAACCTCATGGTAGACAATAATACAATATATATGTATATATATATATATGTATATATATTATATATATACAACCAATTTAAAAAATGAAAGTATTAAAAATACAGATTTCTGTTCCTAATCTAGAAATGCTAAATCAGAATTTTGAATGGATAATGTCAAGTAATAAGGACTTTTGAAAATTTCAGGACACCAGGTAATATTCTATTGGTGTTTGGGAACCAGTTTGTTAAAGAAGAGGGTGAACCTGCCACACAAATACGTCACATTTGAGATGGGACCTTTTTGAATACCCTCCACATCGCAGCTTGCACTCCAGCCCCACAGGGATATATTTGAGGGATGTTAATATTTACTTCAGAAAATACCATGTGCCTATGTGTCTGATTTCTGTTTTCCCTCACTAATAAGTCATAAGAAAATACAAATAAAAAATGATTCTTGATGACAACTTCTTGTGCAGCTACATCAGGCTTTTGTGCCTTGACCCATTTCATGCTGCACATGGAGAAGAGAAGGAATAAAACAGGGGCATATAAGTAGGCATACAAAATTCGATATTGGGGCTTAGATATCATGATCAGTAACTTATGTTTCACTGCTTGACTCCCACTGCCAATGGCCATCATAGCATATTAATAAATATAGCTGAAACTGATTTCAGAGGCTTCCTTGATTTGTTTTAACAGAATAACTTTAGACGATAGAAAATAAATATACCTCAGAATATAACTGCTGGTTCATAAATCAGGTATATGTTTAACTCAAGCAGACACTACTCAAAAAGTTTCCCAAAGTTATTGAACCAATTTATAGTCCTTCCATCATACATGGTTGTTCACATTTCTCCACATCTTCACCAAGATATGGATTTTCATTCTTTTCTTTAGCCACTCTGGAGTGTTTCTTAGAAGCTTAACATAGTTTTAATTTGCATTTCCCTGATGAGCAATCATTTCACTTGAAGTGTCTATGAGAGTGTTTTCCCCACAACTCATCAATTTCATTGCTAAGTATATGTCTAAGAGAAGTGCCTGCATATGACCAACAAGAGACATATACAACCAACCATACTTACAACTGGTCCCAAAATGGAAACAATCCAAACATCCATCAAAAGGAGACTAGATAAATAAATTGTGGTGCCCATTTATACAGCAGAATAGACACAACAAGAAAAAAATTTAAAAGCTAATGAAACATGCAACATTGTGGATGAACACAGATGCTGAGGTTATGA
Source organism: Uropsilus gracilis (assembly GCA_004024945.1). NCBI lineage: Eukaryota > Metazoa > Chordata > Mammalia > Eulipotyphla > Talpidae > Uropsilus > Uropsilus gracilis. Next base: position 4,127 of record PVHY01001200.1, read on the forward strand.
AAGCTAGACACACTTGAATATACACTGGATAATTCCAGTAGCTCGTAGCAGAGATATGACATGAGTTCAACTGTGGTGGGAATATAATTAGGTGAGGCTTCATGGAAGGATGAGTCGTAAGTCACCTCATTGGTTTGTTTTTACCATCTAGAAATTCTTTCTATTTTGGAACAAAGGGTCTCCCATTTTCTTTTTCAACTGTGAGCTGTAAGCTATGTTGCTGGTCCTTATTTGTTTGTTTTTCCCTATATTCTTCATATACATGAGACCATCCTGTATTTCTCTTTTTTTTTTCCTGGCTTATTTCTTCTAATACAAGTCTTTCTTGTATTATTTCTTGTAATTTGTCTTACTTCAAACAATAAGAAAAATTAGAAACAGGAAACAGAACTGAATGATAGAGCGAGAGAGGAGGAAGGGGAAGAAACCAGGGGAGGCAGAGGGCACCAAAAAAATAAGATGGTTAACAGGTGTTAAGAAAATGGGAAAATCCCAAGGTACACAATAATGTAATATATATATATATATATATACAAAATAAAATAAAATACAAAATACAGGGTACAATAATGTAATATATATACAAAATAAAAATTAAAAATGTTTAAAAAAGAAATAGAAAAGTAAAACAAAGTAATAACAAAATAAATAGGTAGGAAATAATAAAGATAAGATTCGGAAAAAATAAATGTATCTGATTAAAAAGAATGTTTAATGAAAATGCATATACAGACATTACATCTAGCATCCTATTTTTAAAAAGTCAAATTACACAATTAAAATCTTTACTGGAAATATGCCTCTACCACCCCAACATAAAAGAGAAAAATCAGTCCACTCTGTAGAGACAAAATGTATCAATTATTGGAAATCAATATTCTAGCTGAATATCCATGCATCTTTTTTAAAGGATGTGCAGAATTTTATTTCTTTTACATACCTTTAAACAGAATGGAATATGTTTATCACTCAGCTTTTTCATTATTTCAAATCAATAATTGGAAAACAATAGTCTTCAGTTACCCAGTTTTCAAGAGTTTCCCAGTTTGAAAAAAACAAAATCCCAAAGATATTGTGTATAACATAGTGACCATGGTTAGTAATTCTGTTTTGCATATTTGCAAGTAACTCAGAGCAAATCTTAAATGTTCACACACCAGAAAAAATATATACAATTGTGTAAAGTGTGGATTAGACTTATAGTGGTGATAATTTCATAATATACACAAATATTGACTCATTATGTTGTATATGACAATTATACCTCAGTAAAACAACTTTAAAGATATTAACAATGGGAAAAAAAGGGAAAAAATCTGTCACTGTTTAACTTTTTTTTTGGTGTATATATCATTTCACATCTGATATAAACTTACCCAATTTATGGATATAAGCCACATTGATGGCATATTTATTCAAAATATTGCTTTTATTTTGTTTAAAATAATTTATTATAACTGTCTAAAATTATTTCCTAAATATTATTGTAAAGTTTTCAGAAGTACTAACACTTAAAATGCAATTACTCCATAAAGACCTATGAGACACTATAAAGCTTAAAAAAAAAAAAAAAAAAAAAAAAAAAAAAAAAAAAAAAAAAAAAAAAAAAAAAAAAAAAAAAAAAAAAAAAAAAAAAAAAAAAAGGTCCTTGGTGTAAGTGATAAGAAAAAGGCATGTGGGAACCTTTTGCATGTTGGAAATAGTCTATCTCTTGATTGAAGCAGTTTTATGGATGGATGCATTTGTTAAAATCCATTGAATTCTTTATATAAAATTCAGGCATTTTATTGTCTACAAGTTATAACTTAATAGGTTACAGCTTAATGAAACAGAAAACTAAAAAAAGAAACAACAAAAAGGAGTGAAAGAAAGAATAGAACATGCAACAACATGAAGAGCAGGCTTACCAGAGTTTCCAGAGGCTCTTTTATGGGCTCTAGGGGGATTCTAACCATCAATAGAGACAGCTGTAAGAAAGAACAGGGGAATAAAGGATATTAGCACACTGAGTATCTACTGCGCATCAGGACTGTGGAAATCACTTTACATGTGCTAAATCATTAAATCCTCACAGCAACCTTGTTAGAGACATTAGCCCCAATTTGTAGATAAGGAGTGATGGTCCACAGAGGTTAAACACATTGTTAAACGACAAGTGAGTGAGTGGCCACATGAAGCTTCAAAACCAGATCCATCTGTTTCCAAGACACATCCTTTCCTTGCCATTATGCCACCTCAACTTGTGAAAATCTCCTGGTCATATGTTGGGGGGGAGTCCCACAAAAAAGCTGAGCACCTTCCCAAATTATTTCAGTATAACTATTCAGAAGCTGAATAGGATGTGGAGAAACCCCTTTCCTGTCCTTTCAGGCATGCTGTGGCCTCCCAGGGCAGGAGATTCGATTTTATCCAGTGAACATAACTGCAGGTATTAGTCCTGGAAATACAATTACCCATCTCAAGTATTTGACTCAAGGACTTGGTTCAGCCTCCAATTCTACAGCTTGCCGATGGGCCGTAAGAAATAAGCATTGTTATGTGACCTTCAAAACATGACAGATGAGTAGCAAAATAAATGATTCATTTAATGGTTTTAGATATACAGGGCCTTCCTCTGCTACAGCACTGAGGTCTTATTTATGGCCTGGTCTTAACTGAGTTTCTTTGTGTGGAAGCTTTGAAAAACCATTAAGGTCAGATCCTTTCACAGGATTTATTATTAGAATGCTTTGAAAAATTCTATGTAGAAACAGAGGCAGAGAATCTATTATGTCTGTTGCGTGAATGCAGTAAAAAATTAAAATAAAGCACATTAGGCTTCTGAATGCTTGAAACTATGGAAATAACAAAAAGGGAAAATAATCTGTACTTTACCTGGTTTAAGAACATATGTTTATGTAGGTTTCATAACATAATTCCATACCAGTAAACATGTATTGGCTATCTTAACATATATGTAAAATGTTAAGGAATTTTTAGCAAATGAGATAGGCAAGATTTACATTTGACCTACTAGAAGACAAGAGTAGAACTGATAATATATAACATATGTCCTACATGGCTGTGATACAAAAGATGATGGAATAAATGAAAACACTGTAGCATCAGGAGTAGGGAGAGAGCGAGCTTCCCTTAGATTATTTAAAAAAATATAGTAGTTGTCAGAAACATATTGGAATTGCCAAAATAATATGACATTAACTATGTGGTCAGTGTGGTTCCTATTATTTTTCTGTTTTCCACCAGCTAGTCTTAGAACTATCCATCTTAATCATTTATCCATAGTTTCTCTCAATCTCTGTCTCTTATTGATTGTGCTTCTTCCTTCTCTTTTCTCACCTGGATCAGATTTTTGAGAAAGATGAGAGACTCAGACGGTCTAAAACACCTCTTGGTCTTAGCTCAAGATCAAGGACAACCACACATGTACTTTCCCAAATATGTTCATTGCAGGGGGAGGAGGGGGAGGTAGCAGAGTCATGAAATTGGGGTATAATTCACACCCTATCAAATAGAAATGTTTTGAAAATCAGAGGCAACATAATGGCACAGGCCAAATTAACTGATTCTTGGTATAAATTTAAATTTGACGCAGAGAAGTCTTCTTCCCAACAAAGCACTTTAAAATCCACCAGCATATTTCATACTGAGAAGGAAAGACACAGCAGGCCCAGGCTATTAAGGGGAAGAAAAGCCATCCTTCTCCATGTGGGCCTGGCACAATGGACCTTGAAAAGTAGAGTGGTGAAAAGAAGGGTCATTAGACATCAAAGATGGCACGTAAGTGATGAGAGAATACACATCCGTGTTCATAGTGCATACATGGACTGAGCCTCATAATGCCTGCTACTCTAGGTACTCAAAGAGTTCCAGAAACTTGCCATGAAGAAGGTGGGCAAGCCAGGTATGTGTACTGGCACCAGACTCAGCAAGAACAAGGAGCATCCTAAGTCAAATTGTGTGCACTTGTCCACGAGACATAATGAGGATAAAGATTCACCAAACATACCATATTTGGTGACTTACCTAAGTACTTGTCACGACTTAAAAAAATCTACAGATCATAAATATGAATGTGAATTGAGCAATTATTATCAAATAAAGTCATAAAACCAATGGGGGGAGGAGGAAGGAGCAGAGAGTGAGGGAGAGCAGAAAAAATGTGTGACAGGGTAGCTGGATGGAGGAGAAAGCCCTACTGTGTATTATTTTTATTCAAAGTTAAAAATAAAATATTGAACCTTTTTCATTTAGCAAGTAGGCTCTCAAGTTAGAAATGGTCTTCGTGGGAACCTAGAATGGACATAGAAATGAGCACAATAATAGCTAACCTCTATTAAGCTCTTATGATATCCCAGATCCCATGGCAAGCTCTTCATGTTTTAAATTGTTTGCATCTCATGGCAATGCTAGGAGGTGGTAGTATGCTCATCCCACTTTAAACATGAGTAAAATGAGGCAAAGATTGCTAAAGTTGAATATCCATTCATGCCACATGCTCCTTGGGGATAAGCTGGAACTCAAATCCAGGTAGCCTGGCTCCAAGATTCTCACTCTGAATCATACTGTGTTGTAGAAGACAATGATACTGTGGGACATAGAAACAAGGGTCTATGTTGCATAAGAAGTTTCCTGAATGTATCTCGGAGCTTTTGGTCTCTGTCTTCATATGTCTTGATTGACTCAACAATTATAGGATGTTATCACTACTGAGGTTGGATCAAGTGGAGCTGTGTCACCAAAATCATTCCAATTATAGATATGAAAAGCACGACTGAAGTGATCAAGTGATTGCTCCTAATATGCATAGCTAGAATTAGAATACAGATAATCTGAGACTTAACTCTAAGACTACCTTAATTTATACACCCATTTCTACTGCCTCCTCACTCTCCTCTATTTCTACTATCCCTATCCCAAGACCTGTCATTCACATCAACACATCCACCATGATTTACAGATAGAAATCTTTGAACAAATTAGGAAAAATATCTTTATATATGCCTTTAAAGCTTTTCATTGACCAGAGTTGTTTTATATGACTGGTAAGACTGAGGTTAAAAATGGTATGTGTGTGTGTGTGTGTGTGTGTGTGTGTAGTTTGTTACAAACACTATATATATATAGTAATATATATGTGTAATAAACCATATATATATAAAATAATCCATATATGTGACATATATATGTTAGGTAAATGGGAACTAACTTATTTCACCTCCTATTTAATTTTCTTTTCTATATGATACAATGCACCTGATATTCACTTTTATATACAAAAAAAAAGTTCAGTCACAACAACATGCATTATATCATATGTGGATAATCCCCACCATAAATGTTCACATTGAATACTCAAGTCATATTTCATGAGAACTAATGAAAAATATTTTGTGCTTATTTTCCTAACTCAGTGTCATTAAAACCCCAAATCTGGTGATTTCAAACTCATGTTGTTTCTAGTCTATCACAGATACCTATCTACTCTTTAGTAGCATAAGTATTGATTGGATTTATTAGCTCTACATTTATTATCAGTTAATATCATTGGCTGCCAATATTTTGACAGTGATACATCTCAAGATTTATACCACATTTGCTCAATATCCACAAAATACTTGATGTATATCTGGTATACTATGTGTATGCATATGTGTGTATGCATAGATGTGTATATGATATAAATGTGTATAGGTGTGTATAGGTGTGTACATATATATATTCATTTAAGAAATACAAATATTTCTCTTTAAATGCCTACATAATTCAATATAATTCTTTCATTTAATAATGCTATAAAACTTCATACATTAAAAACCTTCATTTGAAATAGCAGGCATGAAATTTTTACAACCATGAAGAACATTGCTAGCTTAGATTAATTATTAGAATTGGTGTTTTATATATCTAATTGTTATTACTATTTTTAAATTGAGATGACATTGGTTTACAGTACTATGTGCATTTTAGGGGTGTAGATTCACATCCTTTCAAGTGTATGTTACCACACCTTGCCCACTATATCATCTTTATCTATTTGTCAAACTCCAAATGAGATTAATCAAATTCCCTTTGTACTTAAAAAGCAAAATATGACTGGAAAGCACAGTAAAAAGCTGTCCTGGCCCTGAGTCTGGCAGGAAAGAATACTAACATCTTACAAGACACCAACAGAGAAGAAATGGAAGGGGAAAGAGATATTCTGACACCTAGAAGGGATATTTAATGTATCTCAGCTGGGCAAGGCAAAGGGATTCTTCCTGAATTTCAGGGAAACTAAGAAACTGATTTCCAGGAAAAAACAACTAACCAGTGTTTCATAAAGAATGCAAATAAAATAGAAATATTTTATTTTCAAACCAATAGAAATATGTCAAGCAGGTCTATTTTAGCATCATTTTATTCAGTCCTTGAAATAATAAAAGTGCATTATTTTACATTTAAGAGAATTGCACACACTCCAGGCTGTCAATACAAGTGTCAGGAGCTGTGCTCTCATTACTCTATTTCTGGCCTGTTCTGATAAGCTACTGAATGTTTGCCTAATGAGTATAGAAGGAAAAGCAGAATGTCCTTCATTGGCTATAAAGCAATCTTTGTGGAATGCTCCTTCAGGTCACACTCTGGCCACATTTGAGCAGTCTAAGACTAAACTTGCTTTATCTGGTCTCCTGGTAAAGATAGGCTTGTAACCATGTGACCCAGGATCAAAACCTTCTTTTGTTACTGTTTGTTCCATGTTTGTTATAAAAGTCTGGTTCTAAATAAACTCAGTGCCACAGTTCAGAGAGAAAGGTGGTGGGTCCTTCTTTCTGAGTTCTGGCTCAAGTGTCAATCATTACCCTCTCCCTCGAGACCATTCAATCACACCATGGCTGGCTCGCAACATACAAACTTAATGGGTGTTCTCTCTGTTCCATCTTGAATGGTGTTTGCTAAAGATAAAAGTTATTTTCTGTCAATATTATGAACAAAATGAGTGATGGGATTCTAGACTACTTCGTTTATGATCTCTTAACCAAAGAGAACAAAAGCCCCAGAGAACCATGCATTACACCCTGTATCATGTTGGACAATATGAGGTTATTGTCTTACTTAATCCTTACAAAAGCTTGGCAAGTCCTGTTATCATCTGAAATGCAGAAATGAATTAAGAGGAATACAGGGTTTTAGCAATTTAAGCATTTTCATGACTGATGAGTGCTAATGAGGTTATAAACCCAGGTTTATTTCATGACAAGGACAGTGTCTTCACTGACTAGTCTTACTGCTTAGAAAAATTAGTCAAAAACAACCTGTTTACAAATGCAGGTTTCAACTAAATATGCTCAAGAAAGAAAATAGTCATAAAATACAGTTTCTAGCATTCCAGAGAGGCTCTGTATCCTGCCTCTGCCTTTAGTTTTAAAGAAGAGTGAACCCCATTCATCCCTTCTCAGTCATTGGATTGTTGGCCTTGCCCTTAAACCTGGTAGTTGCACTCATTCTTCAAAGCATCGAGTTTGACCCTTGGGGGATTATAAAAGAAAAGCTGACCAAAAATAATAATCCCCACTCTGGCAGCATTTAAGGAACCCAATTTAGGAATATTGAGGTGTCAAAATTCATCATAACAATTCACCTCAGAAAAGGCCTTAAATGTCAATTTATCTATGCAGTGAGAGTACCTTGGAGCAAAAGCTGAGAACATATCCCAGCACAATTACCTCCCTGAGCCGAGAGCACCTCCAAATCATTGTGAATAACCCCTCATTCCACAGACACTAAAGAGCAAAATTAATTTTGCAGCCACTGAGGATGAAGCCTTCCCTCTCTGCAGGTATTCCATTTGCTAGAACTGCCATAACAAAGTGTCACAGGATGGGTACCTAAAGAACAAAAGCTTTATTACTATTATTTTTTTTTCAGAATACTCTAAGCTAGAAGTCCAAATAAGGGTGTTGGCAGTGTTGGTTTCTTCTGAAATGGTTTCCCTGGGCTTCTCAGGTGATCATCTTCTCCTGTATTTTCACCATATGTTCATACCATCCTTGTTTCTGTTTGCCACTTTATCCATTCTAGGTGTCTCAGGCAATTCCAGACATTCATGTTTAAAGTAGGAAATTATGAAGAAAAGGCACTTATTGTATACATCTATTGACTTTTCCGGGAATATAAATGCCTTCTTGGAAGAGCAATCATTCCCTACTCCTTTTATTCATTGGGTTCTTGTGGCTTCCTTGGTCCTCTCCAAACACAAAGAAGATGGGAAGATGGAGAACAGAACTGTTCTCACTTGCTGAGAAGTTTCCCAACGTCTACCTAGAGAGGCCTATTGCTATTGCAAGTTTATCTCAGTTTTGCTGGAAAGAAATATGAGAGGAGAAATATTTAGGCTAGGGTAGAAATGATGACACATCAAAATGATTTAGTTCTTTATAATTAAAAGTAGTCATGGGATAAAATTCCAGCATACTCTAGGAATTATTATATGGGTGATAAGATTTTACATAAATCTTCATCTTTCCTAATTGTCTACAATGAATAGGTATTTAATTGTATTAGCAAGAGAAAATAAACAGACAGTATAGTCAAAGGAACAGTTTTCGCTAAAATTTCTGCTTGGAGAAGAACTAAGAAAGAAATTAAGACTAGAATACTCATGTCATTGGATGAGAATGTATAGAAACATGAAAGAAAATTATTAAGAATCAAGAAAGAGAAACTGACTATTCTAAAGACAACTCATTTCAGATCTTAAAAACTAACTGCTAAAATTTTTAGAGATTTGCAATATGATTTTCAAGCTTGCAAGATACTTTTCAAGCATACGCATAAAAAATAAGAATATATTATATAAATAAGTAAATAATTTTTAAAAATACATAAATAAAAATATATTGTATAAATAGATAAATAAATAAAGGAAATACACATGGAAAATAATCACTGCCTAATAATCTTATTGTAATTATCATTACCCATGATAATGTATCCCAGATAATGGTGTCCTATTCAGTACCTCTTCCCAAGCATTTTCAGTGCTGTCAACTTGGAAGCCTGAAATAGGTCATAGAAGGAGGAGTGACATCATGCCACACACCACAGTTTGCTTAATTATTGTTTATTGTCAACATTTACATTACAGAAAATGCTATAACTAAAAATCTTAAATCACATTTTGTCTATAATCAATATATTTATAAACTACAGAATTTTGAGAATTATCTGTCACCATTATCACATTAATCATTATTTCTTAACACCTCTTTCCTTCTCTTTAAAAATAATTATGATGTCTTTATTATCTGAAAAATTGTACATGCAATTATTATATGATCTGAGCTTTTATTGAACTCCTGGGCATTTATCCCAGAGAAAAGAAAATTTATGTTCACACAGAAACCTGTGCACAAATGTTTATAACAGTTTAATTTGTAATAGCCCAAGTCTGGAAAAAACCCAGGCATCTTTCAAAAAGTGAATGGTTAAACCAACTGCAATAAATCCTACCATGTAATAGCATATAGTAATAAAAAATAAAAAATTGATATATACAACAACCTGTATGTACTGTCAGAAAAAATATCCAAAGGTTACATCTTGAATAATTTTATTTGTGTAACATTATTGAAATGCCATCATTACAGAAATGCAAAAGCTGTCTGACTCCTTCTCCTGCCAACTCTTTTCATTCCCTTCTTCCTTTTTTACCCTCATTGCCCATATTACTTAATGATATCATCTCTTCTCATTGACTCAATTCACCATCTATTAGATAAATTTTCCCAAACATATACTCTCTCCTCTTGCAACTCTAAATTCAGCACCTGACTGACCATACCTCTTGACTGTCACATAGGCATTATCAACTGAGCAAAACCCAAATTTCATGCAAAAGAAAATTAGTGGCAAAAAGATAGTCTTTTAATAAAATGTGCTTGGGCATTTGGATATGGGTATGAAGCAAGGGAAGAAGTGTAGGAGGGAGAAAGGAAGAAAAGAAGGAGGAAAGGAGTGAGTGAGAGAGGGAATGTAAGAGGAAGGGAAGGTTAGAAAAACTGTATCCATACATTTTGGTTTCTGTAAAAATAATTCAACATGATCATTGTCCTAAATGCTACACTTAAAACTGTAAACTTTCCAGAAGGGATCATTAGAAAATATCTTTGTACTTTAGATTAAGGAATCATTTCTAAAGTATGGTCCTAAAAGGGAAAAAAATGACAAATTGGTCTTCATTAAATTTAAAAACCTTCTATTTTCAATAAATAATACATTGATAAAATAATAAAGAGAATTCATAGGCTAGCAGCAAATAATTTTTTTACAATTTGATATTTGATAAACAAGATCAAATTGTCTAGTTAAGAAGCATTAATAGTGACCCAATCTACATATAATTCAATAAAGTAAACTAATCTAAAGTAATAGCACATGGATGGCATCCTGGGACTCTCAGCATAGAGGGGGAATAACAATCATGGGAAGGAGAAATTGAATGGAAAAGGGCAAGGAGAGTTACGAAAGGGTTCAAGACAACAGTTCAAGATGAAACATGTTCTTTATCTGCCTTGATTGAAGACTTGATGACTTCACAGGTCAAAACATCAAATAGTACTTTTTAATGTGCAGTCTGTCTCATATCAATTAAGCTTAATTTTAAAAAGAAGAAAGATCACAAGAGAAATGTTGGATCAGTGGGGAAATTGGACAAGATTAAATTTAGATAAAAAGGACAATTTTTTCCAGTATTGCAGGGAGAATAGAGACAAGTGCAAGTAAGTTTCTGAGATTTATAGTGAATAGCTAAGAGACATTGCTTCTAGCACTTTATATTTTTCTGTAACACGGTAGGTGAGATTTTCTCAATGTTGGTTGGTCTCCTGTGGTATCTTCTCTGATTTCCATGCAACTCACAAATCCTCTTCTGACCAGGAACCATGCCATCATCTACCACTCCTTCATAAAATATGTCCTGTGATAATTTCACAAGAATCTGTGTGATTACAAGGTTTGCATCTTTCTCAATGGGCTAGATGACAATCATATGAAAGGAAAGACTATTCTATTTTTACAAGCACCTTGCTCTGTATAGCATTCTAAGTGTCTGTCAGAGAGTGGGTTTATGGGAAACAACTATCAATTGAATGATTCAGAAAACCTCAAAGGGTCTCTGGGCAACACCAATGGTACAGAAGAAATTGGAGACCAAGATTTATCAGTAGCACCTATCTGCATGATTCTGTTACTTTTCCTCACAGTTCTTAGTCAGAGGTGGATGGACACTGAAATAATTAACAGCTGCATCAGGTTAGCACTTATTTCCCCATGACAGCCCAGCAGAAGAATATTGGGCAAATACATTGACTTGAGATAGATTATAAGTAAGTATTCTGCAATCAAATTAAATTGCAAAAAGAGGTGAACTTTAACATTTATTTTAATTTTATAAATACCTAAAGGGACTCAATAAAACAAGTCAATGAAAATCAGTTGCTTACAAATGAATGATGAAATATTGAATAATTGATTCTTCTCTCTAAGGTAGTTAGTTAGTTATGCTATGGACGAATTGCAAGAGTCCAGTCTTGAATATTTTTTTCAACCTGTATTTTATCATAACTATGGTAAAATGACAAATTCAATAATAAGCTTTTTAAATGCTCTATTTCTTTAGAGTTTTTGGTTTATAACAACTTCAAGATGAAAATTCAAAAATTTCCCATATGCCTCTTCCCACAGGCAAGCATAGTCTCACTGATTATTAACATCACTTACCAGAATGGTCTATGTTTTACTAAGTCTGGACCTACATAAGCATCATAACTGTCCAAGGCCCACAGTTTATTTTAGATCTCACTCTGGTTATTATTTGCATATTCTGTGGATGTAAAACGGATAATGACATATATTCATAATTATTGTATCATACAGAGTAGTTTCATTGCTCTAAACATCTCTGATTCTCTGCCTATTCATCTCACAACCCTACCCCTGACAATCAATAATATATTGATATCTTCATATTTTCATCTTTTCCATAAGATCAAATAGTTGGAGTCTTAGAGGACATAGTCTGTTCAGATTGACTTCTTTCACTTCATAGTACGTATGCAAGCCCCTCCTTGTTTTTCATGAATTGATAACTCATTAGGTTTTAAAAACTTTTGCATAAATACCAAAGAGTGAAATTTCTAGATTAAATGACAAGAGATAAAAGACTCCGTCTTTTTCATCCAATCATCTGTTTTGGGACATTTGGGTTGTTTCCATGTCCTTGCAATTATAAATAGTGCTGCAGTAAACATCCAAGCACAGGTGTCCCTTTGTAAAATTATTGAGATCTCCTTTGGGTAGATTCCCAGAAGAGTGAATGCTGGGTCAAAGGGCAGTTCCATTGTTATTAGTTTGCGGGTCCTCCACATTGCTTTCCATAGAGGCTGGACCAATTTACATTCCCAGTGTGAGAGTGTTCCTTTCTCTACACATTCATGCTAACACTTGTTGTTGCCTGTTTTTTTGATGTGAGCCATTCTTACTGATGTGAGGTGGTATCTCATTGTGGTTTTGATTTGCATTTCCCTGATTGCTAGTGACATAAAGTATTTTTTCATGTGCCTGTTGGTCATTTGTATTTCCTCTTTGGAGAAGATTCTTTTTATTTCTTCTCCCCATTTTTATATATACACAATGGAATACTACTCATCAATAAAAAGGACTAATTCAATGAATTTATGATAGCATGGATGTACCTACCTAGATTATATTAGCAGAAACAAGTCACAAAGAAAAAGACAGAAACTAAATGGTTTCACTACTATATGGGACATAGGAAAAACAAAAAACCCCAGGAGGAAAAGTCAAGACAATATAACAACCAAACTAAAGTACACAACGGGGGGTTGAAGGGTGAGTGGGAATGGCCAGGGAGGGGAGGTGGTGGGTGACCCCTGGGAATACAAAGATATGTTTTATATATATATATATATATATATATATATATATATATATATATATATATTTTTTTTTTTAAGACTCCAACACATTGTGTCAAACTGGTTGTGTCATTTGCATTCCCACCAGCAATATACAAAAGCTTCTGGTGTTGCCCAACCTCACCAGCATCTGGTAGTGTTAGTATCCTGACTGTGGACATTCTAATTACTATGTAGTAGTGTCTCATCTTTGTTTGAATTTGCATTTTGCTCATGGCAATATGATATGAGGTTTCTTTTCACAAGAATTTTGTCATCTGTATATCTTTCTAGTGAGGTATCTAGGAAGGAAATAGTCTACTTTTTTTTTAAATAAAAATCAGACTGTTTCCCTTGTATATTTGGAATAACAGTGTTTTATCAGATGTATGTTTTGCCAAAAATTGCTAGTTCTTATTGTATCTACATGAGAAGATGAATGTAAGCTAAGCTGGGGGTAATCATTTCACGAAATGTATAAACCAAATGAACTTATCCAACGCATGTCAAATACTTCTCAATACACGTAGAAAACATTAAGTGGCAAAACCAAACAATAAAATGTTGCCTTTCCCCTCTATACCAGAAGGATGAGGGAGTTATCTCAGGTATTTACTGTGGGATCTGACTGAGCTCATGGAAGTCATCTCAAGACCATGTCCCCTGGATTTTTAAAACTTAGAGTTGTTCACATGTCAACTTCAACAATTCATCAACTATAGTTATGAATCTGCAACCCTTCATTGGATCGTGTGGGGATTTCAACAGCAGTTTCTGCTTGAGAATCCATCCCAGCTCTTGTGAGCTGAGACTCCCCTTACTACCAATCTCTTCCATCTAGAAAGCAGTTATCTGCCCTCCATGTCCTCACCTCTCTTATTGATCCAAGAGGAAGTATTGATTTTTTTTAAGTCCACTCAGCATAAAGAGTGGGGGCTTCCAAGCTCCTTATACATGGAACTGGGAACTAACAGTCCCTCCAATAGTAATAGGGAAAGTTAGCTAAGTGGGGGGATTTGGGTTGATTCCCTACCATTCTATGTATCCTTATCATGTCAACAAGATTTGAAACCCCTCTCATAAAACTTGTATAGTAGGTGAAACAACCTTTAAGGAAAGCAGATCTTTGATGACCATTGTTTTGTTCAAACTTATAAAATTATAAAGAAATGAATGATGTACCAAATTACAGTATTTGATGAGATGTTTTATTTCATGTACTCTGTAATCTGGGTTGGGTTTGTGGTTTCCAGTGACCAATAAGATATGACAAAATGAAGCTGAGGTAAGTTTGGAAGTACGTTTCAAGAGGTACTGCACAGTTCCATTTGCCCTCTTATACCTCTGCCTAAACCACCTTGCCTGATGACACAGAGAGCCTAGGGAAGTTAACCCAGTCAAGTCATCCTACACCACCATTTCATCAGTACAAGAGTGAAAGAAATTATGTAGCTATAGATAGAAACTCTAGGGAGTAATGGCTGCAAGGGATTAAAAAAAAAGCGGTACTGGAGTAACAGATGAAATTTCTAGTCTTTTCAGATCTGATTCCAAAAGATGAAAGTGAAATCTCACCTAACTCAGAAAAAGACTATTTTAAATATTCATTTGCCATGTTTTTTGCAGTAAATGTAGTTAATGTTTTGTATTCTTGAGTTATTATTCTGATAGCATGGCATTTTTGGAAGATGTCTAACTAAAGACCTATAAATGTGTTTTTAAATATTGCATATAATTGCCACATATGTTTACACCATATTTTGATTTAACCATATGTTAAGGACACCTGTTATTTTTATTGATTCAGAATCCTTCCTGTTTTCCATTCTTCTACTTCAGTGAAGGATTTATTCTTTAGTACTGGAGTAGTGGTGAAGTCCAGAGAATTGAATAAAAAAAAAAAAACTGATCAATCAGAATATCCCATACCCCTAGTTAGTTCACATGTAGCTGTGTGATCCAATCTAGGCAAAATCAGTCCTTTATGGGAGTTCTCTGCAGTATTAATAAAAAAAAAACTGTCCTTTTCTCTGAATTACTAACCTAGTAAGAGGTGAGTCTGAGGTACTTAAAGCCATCTTGCTTACTACTTGCAAGATAGCTGGTATGAAAGATAGAGGGAAAGAGAGATCCCTGATAGCATCATATAAGTCCCTGAATCCAGTCCCAGCTGAAGCTATGTGGACTTTCTAGATAACTGAACTAATAATCCTCTTTAGTGTCTAATGTTGTTTCAATTGTGCTTCCATTTCCTACAACAAACAACTTCTAAAAAAATATATCATGGTTTTAGGATATTGGTGGCTGTCTTGTTCATCCCTCTCACATTAACATGCTTGATAGAGAGCGGATTATATCATTCCCTGAAGTTACATACTCAAAATACATCTCAAAGGAAGATGCTCCAAATCAGGTATCAGATGACTACACAGGAAAGTAGCAGAGTCTGTCCTTCTAAGAAGTGTCCTAGAAAAATAGCAGCAACAAACACAAAATGCATAGAATGCATGCAGGTAAAACAATTTCTGATGTCACATAGAGTAAGAAGTAATTCAAAGGAGCAACTGAGTTCAACATGTGTCATGTAGGTACTCTTGAACAACAATAACACTGACATGAATAACAGTTCCAAGGAAATGAGAAGGAAGAAAGGAGAATGGAAATTGCTCTCCATAACACAGGTTGGATGTGATTTTCCCCCATTAGCCCTCAGCGTTCCTCTTATTGGATGGTGCTTTCCACATTTCCAGTGACTGTCAACCTTCACGGTTTGCTGTCTTCAAGGTCTATGCCCAGGGTCTGCTCCTGCTGTTTTAATCACTATTACATAAGGAAAGAAGCAGGCATACCAGCACAACCATCACCAGGCTGTGTTCTAAACCCTCCCTGAGGTAGTTTATGGAAATCACCTCACTTCAGTCATATCCCATTGCTTCTGTGGAAGACTAGCAGTCAGTCAACAAAGCCACTCTTGATTACTTACTCAGCTTCAGAGGACATTAATTTGAGACACTTGCTTCTTTGAAAAAAGGAGAGTTACATCAGGTTACAGATAAATTTGCCTTATTATAAAAGTTTCTGGGTAACACAACTATTTTCTTATCTGTAGGTGACTCATGATATTAGTTCTTTCAATCATCCTGAGAAAGGAAGTGTTCAAACAGTAGTCAATTCTTAAAAGAGAAGTACCTAGATATTTTTTGCTTATATGAAAATTAGGGGAAAGGAATCCTTAAACGTGGTACAACGTCATTGTACTTAATATTTTTAAAGGACCTACAGAGATATTAAACTTGAAGACAGTGCTGAGAGGTATGTTGGAAGAAACACATTTATTCAAAACATACAGCAACTAAGTAGCAAAACTAGGATTCAAGATGACTTCTCCAGAAGGGATTCCTGAAGTCCTTTACTTAATAAATGACAACTAGCTTCCTATTAAGTTCTTGCTACTGGAGATATTAATTTACATCCAAAGGCCCATCATTTATAGTAACTGATGCAGTTTTTTCAGTGAAAGGAGAATGGGTAGCCTTAAGATCAACATGCTAAGAAGTTTTTTTAAGACAGCAAGCTGTAATATATTACATGCAAAACTAAATTAAAGAATAGTAAATGCAATGGGTACTTACAGCAGTACTTTAAAGGAAAAGCATCAACATCCTGAGGGCTGAATAGTCAATTCTACTGGTAGATATTGGACAGCTAAAAATTTTAAAATTCTTCATTGTACTGATGACTTGTATGAGTCAGATCTTGAAATATGAGTAAAATGGGGGATTGCAAGTGAATGATATTCCCTAAGGGTAAGAAAGACATGCAGAAGGCTAGGCATGGAGAACAATCATAAGACATTTATAGAGGGTCTCTAAGGGCATATGATAAATTAAGGATTAGCACTTATTTTCAAGGACATGGTAACACTTTTCTTTAATACTAGATGTTGCCTCTAACCTGAAAAGGACTTGTCTTTGGTCCTTGAACATCAATGCTCCACCCTCATATCTTTTCTGCTAATTTTATTTTATTTATTTCACTCTGGTTTAAGTAATATGAAAATCTGGCCAGGAAATCCTACCTAATTCATAATTAGTCATTAAAACCAAATTGAACAGTATCTTAATGATTCCAGTAGCCTAGAGAAAAAACATAAATATCCCTGAAGAGGGTATATTTGTTTATAAACATAAATATTTTCTTTCTCTAAAAAGCTACTAAGAAGCTAAAGTCAAGATAAACCCCTCCCTTGACAGTAAACAACAGAAAGATCATGACTCATAGTTTGTTTTTGAAGACAGAGTTGTGTCTACATTAGCTCTTATTTACACCATGTAGAAATAGAAGGATCTAATATCACCTTGGCAAATTCATAAAGTCTCCCATCACCATATATATATATATATATATATATATATATATATATATATATATATACTCTCAGACTAACCCAATATCATTGCTTTCCAAATCATATCTTTTTAATATTCATGAGGTTTTATTAATTATTCAAGAAATATGTTGGGAACGTTTTTATATACAAATTATGAATTTAGGTATGGCATAAATCTCAAGCACCGAAAATGCATTCAGTATCTCCAATTCACCTTTTCAGTAAGAAAACAGGGCACAAATAAATAGACTCATTTAGTCACTATCATATATCTTTTTGGTTCTGCAAGAATCCAACTTTGGCTAACAGCATATTCTATATTAATCAAACAACTTTGTCTAATTTAGTGACAGAAGATTAAATATTAACTACCCTCTTAGTTGTTACTAAGGTTGTTAGATATGATACCCTGGTCTTTTCTGTCAGTGTAGTAACTTTTTATGTCAATAGTCTTATACTTTAAGCCTCTGGACCCATTTATAGTCTTAATAACTATTAATGACACAATAGTCTTAACAACTATTAAAGACACAAACACACTGCTCGTTTGTATCAGTTATTATATTTATATTTAATTTTATCTTTAAACATTAAATATTACAACTAGGAATGTTTAAAAACACATATTTATAAATTCACTTCAAATGACACTAATAAATCCATTAAGTATGAATATAAATAAAAAGCAACAAAAATAGCATATTTTCCAAAACAAAGTAGTAATTACTAAGAAAAGAGGTTCCTTTTACCTTTTTTACTTTTTTTTCAGTTTTATATATCTCTGTAGAATTTGGACTACTAGAAACACAAAGATTGTCTTATCTGCTTGATCATTTAGTATGTGTACTTGTGAGAAAGTGAAAAGGCAAACAATGTTTCCATATTATTATTAAGTTCTCTTTGATCTTGTGGTAACTTTTCCCCAAGACAAACACACACACACACACACACACACACACAAAAGGTCATGGAACTTCAGGGATCCCTGAACATACTTTGAGATGTAATGCTAAACCTACAAAGATTAGGGCTGTTTCTGTTTGCAGCACAGGGGTGGCAGTCCAGAGAAAGTTCCTGCTCCCTAAAGAGCATATTCATTGAAATTTATGCTGATTGACACAGAGGGCACACTAATTTGCACAACTAAACTCCAAAAAGCAGTAAAGAGCTGCAATGTGCAGCTTATATTATAAAAATCTAGCCCCCATTGGAGTGCAGAGACATCACAATAATTACAAACCACTAATACAGTTTAGAAGACCAAAGTGAGGAACTGTCATTGAGGGTCCTGAACTTTCGGCATCAACTCATTGAGAGGAGTGCATCTTTGGTAAGAGCCCCCCTCTCCTTATAGTATAGTAGTTGCCATGGGGACCACAGGGGTGGAGTTCACAACAGTTCAGATTGACTACAATACTCCCATACTGATGGTGTATAACACAGAGGTGTGGTATCAGGACCACCTATTAGTTTTGATTTGGGCGTGTTCTCCAAGCACAGCTAAGTTTCATCTATCCTTATCTGGCATTTATCAATGCCAAGTCATAACATTTTAATCAATAACTTAAGTCACCCCATATCAATTGTCCCCACCTCTTGCGCATTCAGGATCATTACAATATCTACACACCCACATCAATAGCATGCTAGCTTTGATCTAGACACCATTTCTTGTAGTTCAAACTACAACATCTATTCAAACTACAAACATCTACTATCCCAGGATCCTACTACTCTACATGTATTCAGCAGGTCCTCAATTAATATCATTTCAATATAACATTGATGAAAAAGAACAGTCAATGCCGACTTAAATAACATTATTTAAGAACCTACTTTTACTATATGTTGTCTCGCTGAAAGTCAGTTTCCAAGAACCTATTGAGAGCATTAAGTGAAGGTTTAATGTTCACTCTTTGTATGTCTGAATCTGTCTACCCACATAGATTTGAGAAGATTCTTTTATTTTGCAGGATCTTATCAGGATAGGATTTCTGAAAATCCCCTAGGAGATAACCTAAATTCTTAAGAGGGCTTGTAAGTCTGAACTGATTATACCTCCTCTCTTCTCCAGTTTTTTTCTTGTGTTCTTGATCCCAACAATATTGAGCTATTTTAATATAAGGATGGAGGATACTTGTCATCCAGGATCTTCAGTAAATTCTCTACTTTCTGTGCTGAAAACTCATTCTTCTCCCTCATAACTTAACCATCAACTTCTCTTTCAAATATTCATTTACTTTTTTTTATACTCTGGTTTCTCTTCAGATTGTATAAATCTTTCACCTTTTTCAAATATTCACTTACTTTTTATATTTTCGGACTCAGGTTCCTGACCTGACCTTACTCTCTCTGAAACAGGTTAAATATCTCAACTACCCTATTATATCTCCTTCATAGTATTTAGTGCATTTGTGTTTTATAATTTATTTCCCTGATTTATTGATGAATGTTTGTCTGTACTCCTAGAATATAAACTCCCTGAAGATAGGAATTTTTCATTTGTTTGTTTTTGCTGAGCATTATATGTTTAAGTCCAAAATCAATGTTTGTGAAGAGCAAATATTTAGTAAGTGGTGAATGAATAAATAAATATTTGTATGGTACAGCAACTAAGGCATCGCTTGAATTGAAAAGATTTGAGTTTGGGACCTATCCCTGTCACTAATTAGCTAAATCTCCTCAAGCAACTCACTTTCTTACTCACTTTCTTCCCTCTGAGCTCCACCTACTTCATCTATAAAGAGATAATAACAGCAATTAATTATTTACACAACAAGTAACCATCAACCATCTCTATATTCCTACTACTTTGTTTGGATCTGGGGATCCTGTGGTTAAAATTCAGAATTGGGGGAAGGAGCTCGAAAAAAGTCAGAATTGATCATAATTTCATTTAATTTACATTCTCAGTGGGTAGTCAGACAAGATACAAGTAAATAAACAAACAGAATCGTACTATGTACTAAGTACTATGAAGCATCCATCTACAACAGCAGTTGAGATAGAGTTTAATGAGGAGAGGGGCATGTAACTTTGGTGGACAGAATGGTGACAAAGCCATCTCTGGTAAATGAAACTTGAAACTAACACCAGAAACTCTGATGAGAGAAAGAGTTTTATGTAGAGAAAATAATATGTATGAAAGCCTTGAGTCTGGAAAGAAAGAATCCAGGGAGACAGAACACGATGACAATGTATTAAGAATGAGAGTATGGCATAAAATGAGCTTGGAGATAGAATCAGGAGCATAATTATGTAGAAGTTTGTAGGCAGTCTGCTAAGGATATCATGAGAGTCATCTCAGAAAATCTATGTGAAAGCACTTCAAGGAATGTGCTGGCACATGAGACATGCTCAATAAGTGGAAGTTATTAAGGTTGCATTATCTCTTCACCAATAATCCCAAGAAGACAGCAAATAGATAACAAGATATTGGAATTGACAAAATCCTCTGAAGAGGTGGCTTGGTCTCTATTCAGGGAGGATCTTGGCTTGTTGAGATCTCTAGAGAATTGAATTTTGGCAGAGTAATTAGTAACCTTTCAAGTAAAAGGTAGCCACTTTCAGAAAGAAAAGGAAAAAGACAAATCCTGAGAGAGGGATTAGAAAACTCAACTAACATCTCATAACCCCCCCCCCCAACACACACACACACACACACACACACACACACACGGGGTGGGAGGAAAATATTTGTTTTTTTATTAGTAGTACTATTTCATTTCATTTTTGTTTGTTTTATAATCAGGATAAAATGTTTCCTCTTCCTCCTCAATCTCTAAGGTCTGGGTTGCAGGTGTCTCTTCAGCAAAGTGTACTATTTTAAAAATGGCCACATTAAATATGCATTTGCTGTTGAGTTTCTGAGACTGCTAAGGGAACATTTCTTTTCTGGATAAATCACTTTCCACAGCATACTTAATATGAAATGAGTATATCTGTTCTACTCATCGGAGAAGTCACTTTTTTAAATGTCTGCAGTTCTTCTGGGGGGTATTCACAGCTATATTCTACTGTTGTTAGACATATATCAAGCTGGTGAGTTTTTTTCTCCTTGAGATGTAGGGTTTGATCCCACAATATCCTGCTTAGTTGATTTGTCAAGGGCTAGGTAATAGCTGTACATCCAAAGCATTATAATTGCTTTCACCTTTGGCCACCACGTTTTCTCCTCTTTCCAGTCATGGATAGCACATCAGTCATGACAAACAAGGTTATGCTGTAATAACAAATAAATCCTAAATGTAAGTGATCTGTATCAGTTGTCTATTCCTCATCCACATATTCATCACAATCTGGCTGCACAGCTTTTCTTACCCAAAAGGTGAACTGGAGATATTGAATGCATTTTCAGTGAATGTAATTTATGTTGTTGATAGGGTGGGACACCCCCCCCCAACCTGGGTGTCACTGCCTCTTGTTTAAGATTGCAGATTATAAGGAAGGTATGCTAAAATGTGAGAATGGCCTTAGTTGGAATTTCCCTTCAGGGAGATGGGGGGGGGGAGAAGTGAAACAATTTTTTTTCTTTGTAATGTAATAATTCATGAGCTGTTCCTGGAAGGCGGGAAAACAGAAAGAATATATAAAGAGGTTTGAAACAAAGAGAAGAGAGTCAAAAAGAAAAAATGGGAATGGAGATTGAGATTGAGGTTTTTATTTTGGCCATTTTGTAAGATGGAGATGTGAACCATGTAAGCTTGAACCACGTAAGCTTGGCCATGTGGCAAGACCTGGGGCCTTGCAGCCTCTGGCTGACCCGGGCTAGGTGCATATGTGCTAAAGGCAATTAAGACGTTTGTAGATTTGAAATGTTTTTCTGAGTTTAACTTGTGTGAGTGAGAGGCTGTGCAAAAGTTAGGTCTGAAAAGAAAGTGAACTTTGCTGGATCCAGTACCATGAACTTTCTTCTACTACCTGGAGGAAGACGACAAGGAGAAGACGGCATAGAAGAGAAGGAACAGCCAAAGGAAGATGTCTTTCAGCATCTGGAGATGAACTCTGACTGACCGGACATTGGTGAGGTGATCAGGACTGAGAGACTGAGGATTTGGGGGCAATCTGGGAAAGGACTTTGGACAATGTTGAGAAAGGTTTTGGACAATGTTAAAGTAATCTGAGTTTTACTTGCATGTTTATTTTGTAGTAATTAGGAAATCACTTTGTTATAAATAAATTAGTCTGCACTTGTAGTCTTGCTTTGACTTGGTATTTTGGTTGAGAAGGCTGGGGATGGTGGAAAGAACCCACAAGAATTTAAAAGAGGGTAAATTGAAGCAAACTAGCATAAAGTGTAAACTGTAGTTGTTAAGTTTTTTTTTTTTTTTTTTTTTTTTCTGCAGTTTTGGGGCTGGGAGCTGAGAGGCAGCTGACTGGCTTTTGCATATCAATAAGTGGTCAGTGAAAATGCTAATGTAACTGTGTGTAGCCTGCTTACAGAGAAGCAGGCAGAGATGTGTTTCAGTTCAAATCTAAAAGTCTTTCTTTCTTTTCACCCTGTTTCATTGTGACAATGCCTAAAGTCATAATTTATACATGAAATGTCCCCAAGAAATATTTATTGAATAAATAATAAAAGCTCATGAACATTATAAAAGATCTGAAAAGCTAAGAGATCATGTTAGTCTAAGAGTGTATTTGAAGAAGGTAAAAGGAACCCAAGTTGACTTAGTAACTTTCATTTAGGTATTGCAGGTCTACAGAAGAAGGAAAAAGGATACAGTGATCCATAACTAGGCTCTTAAAAGTGCTGTTCAGGGGTGACACATGTTACTTTCAATCACAGTAATCGGTCAAAATGACAGACATGGGTAGGCCTGACAGAGGTACAGGGAAGTCTAATTATCTTTCAAAAAGGGGGTAGTAATAATCATTGAGCAATCAAAGACTACAACACAGAGAAGCTTCACTAAGGACACTAAGGCCATACTCAAAGGAGGGAGAAGGTGAAAACACAAACATAAACTTTGGAACTAATAAAACCTAGATGTTGGTCATGGTTTTGCTACCTAGGAACAATATACACTCAGATTAGTCTTCAATTTTTGACTCTCATTCTCCTCATCTGAAACAAGGTACTAATACAGTCTCAAAGAACCTATGAAAAGGAGCAACAATATATGTAAAGCACAGAATCTTTCTGTGTCTAGAACTGTTCAATCCACTTAAGATTTTATCTTCAATTACTAGATCGAATTCCTCTATTCAGTTTAAATATAATAATCATTGCAACAAGACTTTCGCCACCATTCTGCTTTGTTTAAAGTCATAGTAACCAGTTGCTTGTTAAAAGAACACAATTTAGTCCTTATCCTTTTTGACTTTACTATCACTGACCACGCCCATGTTGAAATCTTCCTCTCAAGGTTGTTGGGATGCTGTGCCTTCTACTGCTCCCTGTCCTGTTCCTCTTTACCCTTAGCATGTACTCAATGCTGACTTTGCCTAAGATCTAACCTGGCTGATCTCTCTACCAGTTACACCCCCCCCCCTTTGTGAAACAAGGAGTTTGGGGTTGGCAGTACAGAGGTCCGAGAGTCAGTAAAACCTGGATCCTAATTTGACCTCCACCACTTACTTGTATATTACATAATTTAACATTTCTTTGTTAGCACAATAAGGATGCTATTACATACCTCTAAGATTTGATAGAAATAGTCAGTGAGGAATTCCATATGTGTGCCTAGCCCCGTGCTGAGAATCTATCAAGAATGCAACACAATCTAGTTCCTTCCTCTGTCATATCTGCTTTGAAAATTTCCTGCAAATTCTATCACTTCATGTGGAAGTTGTTCAAAGTCCTAGCTACAACCATTTGTTCCTGAGTATTCCAAGCAGAACAAGTTTCAGTAAGTAATGTCAGTGTCGACTGAAAATCGCACTATCCTGAGACCATCTGTACTTAGAAGAATTCTAGGTGGGACATTTACAACATAAAGGAATATATCTCTAACTATATTTACCACAGGTCCTACTAGGGCAACAGTTCATAGCATAGTGGACAGTTAAGAGTTTGAGATTTAGTGTTAAGCTATGTTGATTTTAGCATTGGCTCAAAATTCTTAATTCTATGTCCCCATGTAAATCACTTATCTCCTCTTTCCATCATTTCCTTCATTTGTTATGAGCATATAATGGTAATAATTTTAGTGAATGTTGGGAGGATCCCATTTGTTAATACAAGCAAAATGCTTAAAGTATTGCATAGTATGTAGTGAACATTCCGTCAATACTAGCAATTTTTTTATCATCATTGATAGACATTTTTTGCAGTACCTATCAAAATGACTACATCATTAGTCAAATAGAAGTCACCATCATTCCTCACTGGAGACTGTCGGCTGATCTACCTTCCCTCTTTAGTGTTTTCTCTTCTGTCATTCCAGGATATCAGACTATTTGCTCCCAGCCTCACAGGGATGTCGGAGGATTCATGATATAACATCCATAAGACACTTTCAGCTCCTGGGAGGCAAGGTGTTTGATAAATAAAAGGTTATTACCATTGCAATGATATCTTATATCACTCTAGCCCTTCTCAGCCCAGAGGGATCCTGAAATGGTTTGCAAAACTTGAAACACAAACAAGAATCATTTGACCACAGCTCAGATGAAGTAGTCACTGCACATAAAGCCACTGAATCTTCAGTGTTCAGAGACCTAAACCTACTAGTTCCAGCTGGGGCATAAAAAGCACTGAAATTGATTCACAGGGCACTTTAAGATATAAAGTAAAGTAGGGGTCAGTCCTACTTTATTGAGTGGAAGCGGAGGCAGACACTTGTTCAGACACTTGAAAATAACAATCAATGAGGGAAACCAGTACATCAATTTCCCACTTACACGGGACAAGGAGTGGTTTAATATAAAATTTCTTTATGATTTCCTAGTCCATTGTATCAAAGTTTATATTGGAAGTATTGTCTATAAAAATAGTTGTGCCTTTGAAACAGTCCCAATTTTTAAGAAATCTTTTAGGTAAACAAACATTTCTCTAATTCTTGAAAGTAGATCCTACTGTAATACAGAATTATCTCAGATATCAATCTTAAAAGTATGGTAACCTTAAACTCAGGTTTCCCCATCTATCTGCTTACTTAGCTCTGACTTGACCTCTTGAATGTGCCCTCAAATTCTGCCTTATCAATACAAAGAATGCCACTAAGTTATCTGTAGGGGAAACATAGTGGCTCAGGCTTTTTTCCCACCCTCCCACTGTTAGCCTCTATGGCTACCACCTGCGGTCTTTAGTCCTCCTGGATGATGTTACCCACATGGACCTCCACCCCACCCCACCCCAGGGTATAGAGGGATAGGTACAGGGAATGCACATCTTTGATTCCAGACACTTGGGCTAACAGGCCAAAGAGCACACCATGTGCCTATGTATATTCGGATGCCTGGACCACAGAAAAAGGGGTAAGAGTGGAGAGCATCACTCTGCAGCTCTGGGCTTAGTTGCTATCTCCCTACCTGGTTGTCTGACCCTGATTCAGCATTAAATGTAAAATGATAGCAAGGGCTCCAAATTTCTTCTTTCACCTGTGAGAACTGACAATTAACCTACCTTGCCTAGGATGGTTGTGCAACACTGTCCTACTAGGCATACTTGTTCCTACCTCCCACTTTCATTCCATGCCATGAGTCTGAAACTTGGTCCTCCATCAAGTGACTGTTCCTTGATATTCAGCAACTGTAAACCAACATTTAGGCAAGGTGTTAAATTACAGATTTAAATGTTCCTCTTTCCCTGTGACTAGCAGTTGAGTCTTCCAATAGGGACCACTACCCAGGAATATGCAGCATCCTACAACTCAAATCACTTCAGATGGGAGAAAGTCAAATATTTGCAGCCAAATGTTTCCTATTCTGTATAATAAAAGTCATCTTAAGAAAAATGGTAAACTTTTATAAATAGTACTGCCAAATGTCCCAAAACAGGCAATTGGATGAAAAAAGATGTGGTATATATACAGAATGGAATATTACTCATCAATTAAAAATGACAAATTTGATGAATTTATGAAAACATGGATGTACCTAGAAGAAATCATATTAGCATAAACAAGTCAAAAAGAAAAAGACAGAAACCAAATGGTTTCACTAATATGTGGAACATAGGAAAAACAAACAAAAGTCCAGGAGGAAAAGTCAAAACAAACTTAGCACACAACTGCGGGGGGAGGGGGATAAGTAGAGAGCGGTCAGGGAAGGGAGGTGGTGGGTGACCCCTGGGGAACACAAAGATGTGAAATATATATTTAAGTAAAAAAAGAAAAATAGTGACTTTTAACTTTACATTTCTGATTCTACTGCCTCATTAAACCTATTTTCTCATAGCTATACCACAAAGGAGTTGTAGAAATACATTTCCCAGTGTTGAAAAGAAGTATAAAGAAAGTGTACTATCTCTACCAGTTGCAAAAAAATTTTCATTAAAGTAATTTTAAAAGTTTAGAAATAAAACACATTGGAACAAAAAAAATAAGTGGGACTAATGTAAATTACATTTGAACATGAAAATATGGAAGAGAAAAATCAGTCATATATTTATGACTTATAAAATACTAAAGAAAAGTCCATAGAAATTTATGATTTAAATGATAAATAAGCAGATGAGAAAATGTCAAAGAATCAATTTATGATCTTGGAACGAACCAGTATAGTGTGATATTAAATCTAGAGACTATATAAAAAAACATATTTTCACACAAAATAATAAATCAGAATCAAAATGTGAGCACAAAGTAAAAAGTGAGGGAAATTTTTGTAATTTATATGAACATATAGATTAGCATTGTTAGCAGTATAATTCATGCCGATAAGATTATAAAAATATCTTACTGCAAAAATGATGCCACCAGAGGGGTAGAACAGTGTATGGAGTGCACAGTACACTATGGAAGCCCTACTTGTTTATATACTGTTACAATAGTCCATTAGTTGTCAGCAGGGACTGTATTCTAGGTAGACAGTGTAAGGGAAGAAGAGAAGAAGCAGCTGGGAAAGAAAAAGATCACATGGTAATAGAATGTCAACTGTTTAGTTGAACTTGGGAAGAGAAAGATCAGGGCCTACTCATCATACTTCCAGTTACTTAAATAAATGGCATCAATTAAAACAGCACACATTGGTTGATTTGTTTAACTTCTCAAATTGTGTTTCCTCCTTAACAACATGGAGACAATAATACCTATCTTTGATTTAAGAATTAAATAAATTAACATAAGAGAAGTACTTGGAGCCATGATTAACACAAAGTAGGTACCCAAGAACTGTAATTGCAATAGTAACATTTATTCCTTTATTGTAGTGGCTCTTAAGCAGGACAATGCTGTCCATCAGGGGCCACAGTCTGGTTTGGGTGTCACAAGTTGGGGAGAACATAACACTGGCTTCCCGGGGGTGGAGATCTGGGATGATGCAACATATTCACAATGCAGAGGACATGAGTCCTAGAATATAAATAACCCCAAGACTGAAAAATTCTGCTTTATTCCCTGCTTTCTAAGACCCACTATCTCAGTATGAGATAGCAAGAACTTAAAGCGCATAACAACTATACACAGAGACAATCTAAGATTTCCTTTGAATTCATACCTCTTCTCTTCAGCCACTACAAGTATTTTACTTTATTTTTTATATATGTATATAATTTTATTTTTTCAAATTAAATGCACACACACACATATATATGATGTAATATATATATGTATGTATATACATCATTGTCTACCTCAAGGTTCTCCCACCACCTATCACCCATGAACCATCATCTAAATCACTTGTGTCCATCCCTACCCTGATTTTACCCCCTCCTCCTCTCTTTCTCTATGCTTTCATTCTCCTAATGGTTTTAAAATTTCCTTGTCCTTTTGTTTGTTTCTCCTATATCCCACATAGAGATGAGACTATTCAGTTTTTCTCTGACTTATTTCTGCTAACATGATTTCTTCTAGGTCCATACATGTTATCACAAATGCATCAAATTTGTCTGTTTTGATTGATGAACAATAAGTTTTTTTACTTTCATGTCCTGTTTACCATTCAAATTACATTGTGTCATTGCCATAGCACCCTTAAGCCCTTTTCCCTGCTAGCAATATCAGCTGTGTCTATAGTATCCATGGTCTTCACTATTGCAGCAACTATAGTCCTTCCCTGAGGCCACAGTCTGTCTCCTATGGTCTTTAAAATTCAATTTAGTTGGGTTAAATTGCCTTTACACTCTTCCACTCCTTTGCAACTGCAAGTCATTCTAATTTTCTCTCTCTAACTCTGACCCTTCTCTCATATCAACAATTCACTAACTGGAGTCAATATATTAACTTTAACTTATTTAGGGAGTCTAGATAACATACCATCAGAGTAGCATTTATGGAATATATTCACTTTTAGTTATTCTATTACAACAGTGAAGTTAATAAAATTGACATCTAATTACAGCTAACAAGCATGGTCTTATTACAACTGAAGTGATAAAGAAAACAGTGGGTTTTCTTTATCCCCACCCTTCAGGAAATACTAGTTACTGAAAATATTGCTACTTGCCACCACCTGAAGACAGTTAGCATCCCCATGAGAAGAATTATAATTCAACCTGCTGTCCTTAAAAAGCATTCATTTGCTTTTATATCTACTAGAGAAACTATATAATCTGTAGCATCTTAGTCTATATACGTACATATATATATATATACATACATATATATATAATTTTATTGAGGTAATGTTGGTTTAAAATGCTTGTGTTTTGGAAGTACAGGAGTACACCACCAGGTATCACCATAACACTCCTACTTATACAGGGTAGTAACTCAGTTGAAAATTGTATAGGTGCCAAATACCCTGGTGGGTGGAGTCTGAAAGAACTGTAAGAGAAAATGGGAAGCGGGAAATGGGGGGATAAAAACGAAGAGTGAGAAGAAAGGGAAAAAGGAGACAAGAATGGCAAACTGAGAGAACAGGCCCATGTGACCTGGCCAGAGGACCTCACGAGTGACCTGGAGGTGGCAAGGATCCATCGTAACTGTTAGAAGAGTGGCCCGTATAAAGAGTATGGCACCGTAGCAAGATGGCCCTGGAAAGTCAGTACCTGGAGATGGCCAGGGATTTGGAAAGCTGATTCATGCATCAGCAATTGTGGAAGACGTTTACTGCACCTTGGAGAAGCGGAGGAACATGGAACACTGGAGAGAGAAGAAGCAAAGAGAAGATGCCAGGGAAAGGACTGGACTCTGTGAAAGTGCCTGCCTCTCAGGTTTGGAGGGACAAAAGGCCACCATCTTGGACTGTGTCTTTGGGATTTTGGGGGCTGAGAATGGTGACTGGAGTAAGATAACTGGCCACTTGTGGCTTTAAGGACTTTTTTTTTTTTCCTGTTGAATTCCCTTGTTAATAAACCCTGTTGTTAAACTACATTTTGAGTGATAACTGCAATGTGTAGGTGATGCAGACCTATGGCATATTGGTTGGAGGCTTTTGCCCCTTTTGACCCAATTTCACCACCAACCAAGCACCTAAAGTCTACTACCCTAGTCCACTGTCTACTGTGCCCCTGCCCCAACTTTGTACTCACTCTGTTCCCTTCTCCTGCCCATCTGAACATCTTAGTTCCATGGTTAGCTTTCAAGGGTTAGCTTTTGAGTTTGAATTCATCTGATCTTTTGTCTCATGTTATCTATATTCCACATGTAACTGATGAACTATCCCTGAAAGCCGAACAACATTGTTTCAACCACATAGTGTTGGTTGCAGAGAATCCTAAGACTGCTCACATTCAAAGAGAAGGAAATTAGGTTCCAACCCTTCATGGAGGAATAACGCACTTTGGAAAATGTTGGAAGATGGCAGATAATGTTGCAATTATCTTTGGAAAAATTCAATATGCTATGTGAAATAAGCTAGGATTTGGCAAAGAATTTATAAAGACATAAAGCAAAATCAGGAATACATAGCCTTTGATTTTTAAAAATTTGGTCTCTCAATGTTCCCCCAAATCTTCTCTTACATATAATGTCAATTAATATTGCACATTTGCTGGCACAGCCCTCTAGAGAGTGCAACTGAGGATTAGAAGGTTGCTTCAGGAAAGCAACCAAATAATTTCTTCAAACCAGCAGGCGTCTACTGAGTATTTGTTTAGAGAATCGGTGAATACATGACTATGGGTACACTAGATGAAGATGTAGAGAAATTTCAAAGAGTATTTAGTTGAAGAGAAAGGAGCACTGATCTAAAGTTCCTTTTTATAAGTTAGGAGATGTTTCCCTATGTCTCCACCCAATTTACTGTAACACTGGTTGTTGGGGTCCAGGTCCAAATGGTTCTTTGTTTGGTCTAGGTCCAAATGGTTCTTGCCATTTTTTTAAGGATATACACAGTAATCCTTAGAAAATCATGACACGGACAGGTTTAGATATGACCTCAAAGTATTGAAAAATTTGTTTTTCCCAGCCTCAGAGGTATATATCAGTTCTTATATCCTACTGTAACAGGCAGAATAATGGTCCCTGATAGAATTCCACATTCTACCCCCTGAAATTTTTGAATATATAATACACAGCAAGGGGAAATTTCAGTTGCCGATGGAATTAAGATTGCCAACATGGGAGGTGATACATTATCCAGGGTTGAGATGGAGGGGAGTATTCAACATTGCCATGAGTGCCCCAGTAAGTGAAAGAGGAACTGGTAGGGGATGTCAGTGTTAAGAAA
Organism: Uropsilus gracilis; assembly: GCA_004024945.1. NCBI lineage: Eukaryota > Metazoa > Chordata > Mammalia > Eulipotyphla > Talpidae > Uropsilus > Uropsilus gracilis. The sequence goes on from PVHY01001200.1 coordinate 35,192, forward strand.
GGAGATATGGAAAGGGTGGTGATCAGTGATATAATTTCTGGCTTTGAAGAAAAAGACCTAAATCAAGGACTGCAAGTGACTTCTACACACCAAAAGACAAGATTCTCCTCTTAAGTTTCTGGAAGGAACACAAATCTGCCCATGTCTTGATTTTAGACCAATAAGACCCATTTCAGACTTCTAACTTGCACATACATGTTGGGTAAATGTGTTATCAGGGTTTGTCACACCCTTCTATCATTAGCCTCTATGATCAGCACCTTTGTTATTGCACCCTCCCTATGACTGTACACACAACCCATGGGTGTGCACATGTGTAAGTGGAAACACCTGGGCCTAGGAGGGAAGCTAAAAGGGAGAGGGGAACTTAGGGAGACTCAAGTTGCTTCTTCCCTGCTGGCCATTTACCCCAGGTTACTGTTAACAATCCTGTAAAGATGATGCCAAGGGCTCTGATATTCTTTAAGCTGCTAGAACCAATATTGAACCTACCTGTAGTGTGCTGATTGCAAAACAACATGTCAGACACAATTTGTATTATTTCATGGCATCCAAACTGATGGTAATTTATCAAAGTAGCATATGATGCTAATACATCTACCATAATTACTAACCAACACCTTCTCATTAGCACCACCATCAAACTGTAAAAGAAAATCAGCTTGAGAGTGTACAGTCCTCTTATAGCACTTTCTAGGGAGGAAGGTGATCTTTGCTGGCCCTGCTATTCAGCTTACATGTGCCCCAGAGGGTGAGATAGAACCATTCTTTCATCAAGTACCTAGAGCAAATGTTATCACCAGCCATTCAAGTCCTGGTGGTAAACCTAATTTTCTATATTCCGAATGCCATCCAAATAACAACTATGACTTTTTCTTTAGTGATGTGCTGAAGATGGAGCTGAAGATCTGTAAAAAAAAATATTTTCACCAACTAGGAAAATATACTTTCTATTCACATCAAAAAAATTAATTTAGACTAAAATGCATCTTCCGTGAATTACAATGAATTGAATTTTTTAATTTAGCCCAATTCAAGTAAATTCCTACCTATTGCTTCTAATTATACCATTTTCCTCTTTTTTTTTTAATAGAGACTAGAGATCAAAAAATAATTAGTGCTAGATGTTGATTTTTTTTTTTTAGGGAAAAAATTTCTCAATTCAAAATAGAAAAGGCATTCAACAGCAGGTCTGTAGATTTGCGAAAATCCTAATTAGACTGAATTAAATGACTAAAATGCTACTAATTACTTTTTAATTTCAAGAGAGATGTTTACACAGCACAGTATAATGAGTAATACAGCACTTCAAATGATTACTAATGTTGCCATTTTGTCTGCCTTAATCTCAATTAGAATAAATCACATTGTCATCATTGTTAATTGTCATTTCTTTCAAGCAAAATGCTAATTCTCTTTACAATCTTACAGTGGTTGTTTATTTTCTTCAAAATATTCCATTTGAAAGACCTAATAAAGAGAACATTTATAGCCTCCTTTTTTATGATTTTTTTTTTTTTTTGGCATTTTGAGGCAAATGCATTTGTTTGTTATCCTATGGAAAGGTAGTGGTAATTCCTATTTACTTTTTAATAAAAACTTCTGACTGTGCTATCACACTAAAGGTAAATTCATGGAAGCTATAGGCCCAGAATTTTTCATCTGAAAGTCAGGTGGTGCTTTCATGAATGAGCTTTAAGGAGTCTCATCTCTGTTCTTAGTTACCATCTCACCACAGATGTACTATCATAGAAACTCCAGGAACAGGTGTTTCAAAAGATTGCTTGGTAGAGACTGCATCCTAGAAGCTCCAGAAATTTCTTCCCCAGTAGTCCATTGCTCAAGAAGGTCACTAAGGTAAGCCTGGGAGAATTATTCTGAAAGATGCAGTAACAGAGAACATGTATCCATTCCTAAGTGACTGTGAAACCCATAGTTTATAAGCTAACTAACAATAAAATGAAAATATTTTAAATGCAACTAGATATTCAGGAAAAATCTTCCTAACAACCCAGGTTAGAGTAGTTTACCTTCTATTCACCCCTCCAAAAGCTAAAATTTATATGCTATGTGACTTGCACCCCTCCTACTTATATGCTATAGCCGTAGTCACCAATATAGTTGTATTTGGAAATAAGATCTTTCAGAGATAATTAAGTTTATATGAAACCACATGTGTCCTTAATACAATAATGCTAGGAGTTTAACAAAGAAAAAAACTTTACCCACAGGCTCGGAGGAGAGGCTACATAAGGACGAAGACGCCCTCTGCAAGCCAGAAAGAAAGGAATGAACCATCTGGCACCTTCATCTTGAATTTCCCAACACCTAGAACAGTGAGAAAATGAATTCATGTTGTTTAAGCCATCCAGCTTGTGGCATTTTGTTACAGCTACCCAATCTGACCAATATATCATGTTTGCTTTAAAATAATTTAAATAATAGCAGTTATCATTTTGATAGGTAAGTCTTTAGTAATTGATGAGTTCTGTTGCTTTTTCTGCTCTTCAATATCCATTTCTCCTTCTTCTATTAATAATGAATTGATTTTTCTTGAAGAATTCACCCTTCTCCCTTTGGATGCAGGGTTCTGGGAGCTCCATGCCAAACAAATATCTTTTTGGTCAAGAAGTAAACAAATTCTTTAATTTGGGTCAGCAAAGTGCTTTCCTCCCAGAATTTAAATTATAAGGCTGGCTATTATGTGACCTTCCCACCTGGCACTGGTGCCCTACTACTTCTGTCATTTAAATTTTACGCAAGATCTTCTTTATTCAAAAATTTCCAAACAAGGCCTTTTAGAGCTTTTCCTTTTCCTTAGACCGTTAGAGCTTTTCCTTGACTTCCTTTTAGAGCTACATTTTAACCTTTCCTTTGTTGTTGCTGTTGCCGCTGCCACTTAAAATAGTCAGTTTTCTATTTCTTAAAAACAAAAACCCTAACATAAAGAAGTTGGCAGAGTGGGTGTTATTCATAACTTCCCATAATATAGTGCTACCATCACATAGTAGCTTTCAAATGAATTCTCAGTGAATATAGGGATGCAACACTCAAGAACCATTAGACATTAATCATATAACTTTAAGATACTTTCATCAAACTGATTGAGACTCAAAAAGAAGGTAATGAAACTGTGATCATCGAGATCTGTAGGTTAGTAATAATCATCACACAAAGAGAAATGAGTAATTCACATTAGTTACACTAAGAACTAATCATTTAATACTTACCTTTAGAATTCTTTACCCTTTCCAACTTTCAAAGCATTTTTACATGTACTCATTCATATGGTACTCCCTTGCCTCTCTTAAGTAAACCAGATAAGTGAGGAAAATGTGATTTATAGAAAAGTTAGAATTGCTTAGAACTCAAGTTTCAGCTTGCCAGGTTTCAAACTATATTCTTTTCACTCTACCTCTAGTTTATGACTTATTTCTTAATTATACCAGCCAGCTCACCATCTCCTGCTGATGACCTGGCATTTCAAAGCTGATTAATAATACTTTACTATATCAACTCACTGAGGCATGAATCTAAATAATGGATGCAAAGTGTTTGGTCTAGTTTCTGGTCTATAGTGAGTGTTCAGTAATTGACAGTTATTGCTATTGTTAACTATGATATAAAACTTTCTATTACTTCTATTATTTCTAAGTTAAGTTTCTCTTTAATCTCATGTCCTAAGATAGACAATTTGTAAAACTTTCTATTACTTCTATTATTTCTAAGTTAAGTTTCTCTTTAATCTCATGTCCTAAGATAGACAATTTGTAGTACTGAAAGTACTCGGTGATCTCAAATACTCTTGTGGATGAGATCTCACTTTCATAACTCTCCCAGATGGCAGTAAGCTTAGACAAATTCATTCATTCAATGGTAAAAGAGATGGCTCTAGGGTCAAATCAGCAAAATCAGTTGCTATGCCTTTGAACTTTTCTTGTAGATGCCATAAGACTTCCTTTCCTTCCCAATTTGACTGGACTGATATGTGTAGGAATACAGATGAAATTTTACTTTATTCCTCTGGATTCTACTGGAGCTAGTCAAATAATCAAATTTGAATCAGACATATTAGTAGGAAAAAGATAAAACATAATTACACATGATAGATAATCTATATGGATGTAAATCCTAGAGTAAATAGAACAAACCAAAGGTGTTTACGCCAAGTTAAGGAGTGGGGTAAGGAGCTGGAGTGTCAAGGAGAGAGAAGACGGATTCATATGACAAAAAGCAGATGCTTTGTTACTATGTATCCATTCTGCCATAAATATAGGTTTCTTAAATAGAAATGTAATTTCTGATAAAAATTCTAATTCTGGTTAATACTTCCCTCTTCATTTTTTAGACATCTAAGAGAATGGCAAAAAATTTCTCCTGACCTTAATTTGAAATATTCCATGCTCCAAAATGAAATTCTTAGGTATGTTCTGAACATCTTAGGGTAAAAAATCATTTTGATGAAAGAACAGAAAATACCTTAGGACTATACCACAACATCTAAATTCTGCTACTGCAATTGTCTTTCTTTTGCAGATATTCCTCAGTTGGTACTTTGCAAAGCCTTTTCTTTGGGGCTGATTCTAGAACCAAGTTGTAACAATAGTTGGAGTCCAATAAAACCAGTGATATTTACTCCTTAATGCAGTCCGCTTTCCAGGCTATGCTTTCTCTGAAGATTGATCACAGTTTTTATTGTGTGTGCTTGTAAAATGCAAAATGATTAAAGGTACATCTATTTTTTTTAATCCCATCTTTGTCATTTCTTTAGTCAACAACAGCAGAGTCTTGGCAGTTTCAAATACACTTACATGAAAGGTCAAGTTTAGCCACCAGCACTGCAAAATATCTTAAAGGGCAAGATTGCTGCATTGTAATACATTTGGGGAGCACCTTCAGGATGACTATAAGCAGAAGGACTTGCAATCTTTCAGAAAGATTCCCGTTTTGTTTCTCTTTCCCAGTATGAACCTCACTATGCAGATCCATTTTCATATCATTACAGGGCATGGAAAGGACATTTTCTCTCAAGAACCAGAGGTTGTATTTACACTGTTGAAATCATTTCCATCTCCATGACCACATTGCCTGTTTTTTGGACATTCCAAGATACTTCTCAATTTTGACTTTCCCTTTGATCCACTCTGCCTGCTGCCAAAATCTCTCTACCTTATTTTCAGAAACTCAATTCTACTCATTTCTCCTCTGACCATATCAAGCTTCCCAATTGCACATTTCACTCAGGAATTATAATATACAGGTAAAATGGTAATATATAGGTAAAAGATTAATATATAAGTAAAAGATGTCAACAAAATCATTGTGGGTAGAGAATGAGTGGAAGTATGGTCTGTGTGCTCTGCGTAGTTTATAGCATAACTCAGGTCACAGGGGAATAGTTTCACTGAATGAACCACATTTTCCCATGTGGTCTCAAGTAACCACAATACATATACACACACACATACACACACAATGCCCTGGGCCATGTTGTTTAAGGTTTAAGAGATCCCAGGCAAACCTGTAAAGAACACCTGTACTACCTGTCCCACCTGTCTTAGAGAACAGATTATCTCCACTTGATTGATATCCAAGGTTGCAAAAAGCAAGTTGAGGCTGTAGTATAACTTCAGGATGGTGATATAGGAGACATCTCCCACCCCCAAAGAATCAGAAAAGCTTATATCCAAGATATTCAAAGTATGCCTTATCCAGTACATGTCACCTTGATATATGAAACTATGGTCAATCAAAATCATAAGGGCTATAGGAAAAATTATTTCCATTATTACAAGAAAGAAGGTTACCAAGATTTAGGGATGTCTCAGTAATAACCTTTTCATTAGAGAAACTTATCTTCAGGAAGAGCAAACATCTATGGGAAAAGTTCTGTCAATGAAATCATTTCTTCCTCATCACATGAAATCCTCTTCTCTCTCCTTTTCAAGTATAACACACATTTATAACAAAGGTATGAATGTGTTGGGGTGGAGGAAATCTGCATTGTAATAACATAGGCATATGATTTAATTGGCAGCGACAGGGAAGAAGGTTGCAAACTTTCTTGGAGATGTTGGTAGACTGGCAAGGAGAGTGAGCAGGACTTGGTTCCCATAGTTCCTGGTATCTGTCCATTTACATAGAGGGAATGACCACTTCTTAGAGTGAAAGTCTGTAATGGCCTTGCAATGTCTGAAAAATCTTCAAGAGAAAGGGTGTAAAGTTCACAAGCATCTAAAATTGACTTAAATTTGGTCACCTAGTAAATACACCACTTTTTAGAGACATTATCAGGACCACTATTAACTCTGATTTAGCCAGGGCCTCTCAACAAAGCCAGGATTTCATCTGTTCTTGTCTTTCAAATGTCTATGTCTCTGAGTCTTTGTAAACAAGTGGTTGCTTTTTAATTGTTTTCAATTGCCCCCTACATTTCAATCAGCTAGGGCCATTATAATGTCATTAAATATAGCAATCTTGATCAGCTGGGTTAATTATGATATTGATCATATGACATCAACCAAAGAGAAGAAAAGGAGGCTGATTGTTTCAGGCTTATTGTGGACTACCTTGGGAAATGTTAACATCACTTTCCATTTTATGATAATTTTTTAATGTAAACCAACATGCAGATTTGAGATGACAACCAGAAAATACTTATTATTAGAAAGGAAAAATATGTCTTCAAGTCCATTTCCACTTAATTTCCCAGAGAAGAGCATGCTAGAGAGAAGAAAGCAGATCAACAGGTGAATCAGTGATGAGTAGTCTATTACCTGGCGTGGATTATACAAACTCCTTCTACTGTCAGAAACCATATATCATCCATCTTTCACAGATGTAGATCAGGCTTGCAATCCTACAATATAGCCCCTAATATGAGTCTCAATCAGACTGAGGACTTAGATAAGACTACCATCCTATCTTAAAATATTCTGATCATCCCTCGGTACTGACACGAACCTCTTGCTGGGGAAGGATAAAGTCATATTATAACCCAGTATGATATGGTAGAAGTAGAGGGGAGGGGCAGAGGGAAGAGAGTAAGTTGATAAATTGATAAAAGTTATATAAAAAAAGAAAAATCTACAGATAACAGTCAATTCATTAAGTTTGAGAAATGTGTTTAATATTTAACATATATTTAGCACATTTCAGTTTCAAAAATGCAATTGTGTTTTCATTCCTATCTTAAGGTTAAAGAAGTGGAATCAAAGAAAATTAAATACTTGTTGAGGGTCACAGACTATACATGGATACAAACTGAAGCTCTAGTCTATGTGCTTCAGTCTATGGGTTCCAAAGATACCCCTGCCGACCCACCGATTATTTCCCGCACAAATCTGCTCCCCCTTCAAGCGCCAGTAAATGATTGGCTATGCAGCTATCAGGCAGAAATCCCACGGTTTTGTTCCATTTCCCTTCTGCCCACTGATTAAGGTTTTGTTATTGGAGTTCATCATTAAAAACTAATTTGGATGCCCCAGTGACTGATAGAACTTTCTAATGAACATAATAAAAGTGAAGAAGCCATTCACATTCCAGGAGGCTCTTGGCTCTCACATTCCAGCTGGTTTGGGAGGACAAGCTCACTTGGTTTGGAATCCAATTCAAAGGTCTCTAGCCTGAATGTTGCTGAGCAGATGGGCAAAATGTAAGCCCCTGCATTTGTTTCAGCAAAAGTTAAGAAGCTGAAAAGTAGGAAGCCTTCTAACTGGACCCAAAGGTATTTCAATTTTCTGCTTGAGTGCATGGGCAAACTCAGTGTTTACTTGGAATTTCAGAGAGCCCTTCTCATTCTTTGAGCTGGCACCCACAGGCAAAGCAGCTGACCACCCAGGGGTGGCACTTAAGACCTGTTGGGAAGACAGGCCCCTAGGTCTATGCACTCCCTGTTGCTCAAGTGAAACCCTCACATTTCATTGCTTTACCTTGAGGCTTGTTGTCTCTTCAGATTTAAATGGCCTCCTTTTTGGCTGCAATCAGAAGTCAGCCAAGCCCAGTAAAGTTCACTTAATATCACCCAAAACATTATCCTTTCTCCTTACACCCACCAATCACTGGAAAGGGAACAACAGTTCCCATTTCTGTAGTCTTCATCACCTCATTGCCTAGAATGTTGGCATCTCAGTGGAATCTCTGTCTCTCTGTTGCAGATTTCCTTAGGTCTCGCATTTTCTGCCTTTCTACTTTTTGCACCTTGCACATCTTCAACATTTGCATATGACCTCAACTCAAGCCCTCCATGTCACTGACTTAAACTGCCCTGAGTAAAGCACCCCTTCCCTCATCAGTTGATACTGCTACTGCCAATCTTTTACCTCCAGATGATAAAACAGTGAAATATAACATGAACCATGAGGTGGAAATTGCACAAGAAAATAGTGTAATACCTGGAAGCTGAGGCACCAGAGAAACCAAACTAGACTCTGAGCCCTGTATTTAGTAACTGGTCAGATGAAAATGAAACCAACAAAACAAAGCTATTGTTTTGGGTAATGGCTGTGTAGATAGCTATAGAATCCATGCATCTATTATTAAAACTAGCAATAATAATAGCAAAACAAAGCATGTCTTTTTATTTATATTTTTAGTTATGTGTCTTATGCAATGTTCCATTCATTTCCCCGCCAAAATACTGTTAGGTGGGGATGATTACACCTATTTTAGAGCTTATAGAGCTGAAACTCAAAGAAATAAAAGGTTAATGCAACAAAATTAGCTAGTGATAGAATCACCAGGGGAGTCTGATATCTACCTGACTGTAAGTAGAAGGCTTGTTCAAAGCACCCCTGTCCCTCAACTTGATTCGTTTCTTTAGACACAGTTTGGATGATGAGAATAGTACTTGTTCATACTCCCCAGGTGATGAGAACCACAGAAGAAGGAGTGTGTAGGAGGAAGGCAAGGAACTCAAATGCGTGGGTGTGGATTCTGTCCCCTCCTTTTTAATGGTTGAGTGTATTTGACTAAGTAGATTAATTATTTTGCTCCTTCATTTCATATTCTCTCAAGTAATAATTGTACCAGTCTCAGAGGAACCTTGTATTAAACAACATAATGCATATAGAATGGTGGCACTTGGCTCTCACTAAACAAATGTTAGCTGCTATAATTAAAATGTTATTGTTGTTATTATAAATATAATGATGATGAAGCAACTCTTATTAAGATTCTGTATAACTGAGGTCTATGAAAGAAGGATGATATGTCTCCAATGCAGAGACAGAGTGGTTTTGAGGCCTGAAATTAAAAATAAGATTTCTTTTAAAACACCAGCTTAGAAGGACAATTTCTTAATGTCTCTGTTGTTTGAATACTCCTCCAGCACAGGGCTATTTTCAGAAACAAAAGTAGCTGAGATGTACCAAAGGCAGTACTAAAACAAAGTATAGCAGGCTTTTCATACCATCTCCCTGCTTCTCAGATGCCTCATATCCTAAAATATTCAGGTTCTATCACCCAATATTGTAGCCACTGGCTAGTTGGAGCCATCTGAGTTTAAATTAATTAAAAATGAATACATTTCAAAATTGATTTCCTCAATTTTCACTAGTCACATTTCTAGTAACCTATAGGCATGTGTTGCCAATGGCTAGCGCATCAATCAAAGAATAGGACACTGCTATTATGAAGAAAATTCAATTTGATAGTGCTGGTCTAGATATATCAAAACCACTTCCTAAAAAATGCAGATGCTAATAAAGTTCTGACATTTACTACTTCAGAAATCATGTGCTTGTTTTAATAAGCCCTGCCAACATAGAGCTCAGTGAAATTCTAGACATCCCATAGTATGTAAGCAAAATATTTTATGAAGTTTCTAGGATTTCATGAGTACACTATCTTAGGAATTACTTAGTAACTCAAGGGAAATGCTTCATTATTCACCAGTAAGGGGCTAAGGATGACTAATGAAAATATGAGTTGCCAAACAAGTTCTACAAAAGGAAGATCATCCTGAATGGAGGGAACAGGAAATATCCAGGATGTAAATTAGCAAATGAGAAATGGTTTGTTTAGTTGTGGTAAGTTATATCATAATAGGATGTTGGATGACTTTTATTTTTTTAATAATTTTAATTTTATTCATACTTAGATTTTACAGTATAGGCAAATAGTTATTGGAGAGCCTCCCCACCCACAACCCCCATTGACGACCCCTCTATTAACTCTGGTCCCTCTCCTTGTTGTTTTTTGATCGACGTTGAGTCTTTTGGTCTCCTCATTTTCTGTGGCAATGTCCTTTCCTTGGGTGAGGGACTGTGATCCTAGAATATAGCAAGCCTTGTTGGTAGATGTTCAGTCTTATCTCTGTACTGGGTAGCAGTTCATTCTCATTTGGAATCTGTTGGTGTTTTCTTGTTGTTGACGGTCTTAAATCAAGTCCATTCATTACAGAAGATAGTCGTTGTGAAGGGCATCTGCTCAAAGATTTTACAGGTCATTTCCTTTCCTTCAGATTGTAGTTTTGTGTGGGCCTGCAGTCCCATCTTTGTAACCTTCCTCTCCCATGGAATGGGGAGGGGCACCTTGCTTTCTTGAGTTGCATATCAGCCCTTAGCTTTTGGAATATCCACTCATTGTGTGGCCTTAGGTGTGAATATGTAACTGGTGATGCCCATGATCATTTCTCCAGTCCATTATATGTTGTATTACTCAAAGTTCCTTCTCTTGCAATCCACTCATATCTGTGCACAATATTTTGCTCGGTCCCTCACCAATCTATTGGTTCAATGGATAATTATTTCTCTTCTCATTCCTTCTGAGTACTAATTGGGGTGAGAGTGAAAGAGAGGGGCCACCTTTATAGTCCACCCCCAGCCTCCTCCCCTCCCACCACCAAGCCCTTGCGCCGGTGGTTGAGCACGCGAAGGCTGGGCTGCAACTGCCTGCTGAAGCAGGGCTGCCATAGGCAGGCCCGGAGCCCTATCCGGTTCCGGCCACCGACACCTCCACGCCCCTCCCATCAGAGTGCCCACCTGAATGGGGGCCACTCTCCACCCACCACACAAAGCAGAGAGGTGGCTGAGCTCACAAAGGCCAGGCTGCAACCGCCCACCAAAGCGGGGTAGCTGCAGCTGGATAACTTTTAAAAACTGCCTTTCAAAATACAATTCATGTAATTTCCATTTCTGATAAGATTGACTGGATGTACTTTCCCTATTCTCCCTGCTAGTTACAAATAAAGCACCATATATATATATATATATATATATATATATATATATGGCGTTTTATATATATATATTGCGTTATATATATGGCATTTTATATATATATATATATATACGTATCACATTTCACATATCACATATACAGATCACATTTCATATATATATCATATATATATATCATATATATATCATATATATATATATCATATATATATAAATTGGAGGGAGGTGATATGTTTGGTAAGGCCCTGTTGCTGTTTATAGAACACTCTACCATTGAGAAGTCACTAATTTTTCATATTAAGGATGGATTAAAGCTATAGTTTGGTTCACAAACTCAGGAGCATACAGGAAATTTCCACAGTCTACAGGAAATTTTATGATAACACTTTGCTAGAGTGAAAGATGTTTGGATATGTCTGTAATTATAATGAATTCTCTGCTGACTTTGCATTACTCACCTATAAGGAAAATGGGCTAAAATCAGGTTTGTTTTTGACTTTCAAACAAAGCAGAGCCGGTTGCTCGGGCCCTTAAAGGGGGATAGGAGGACATCAGGTACTATTTGAAATCTCCCAGAAGTAGAATTCTCTCTTTCTGCCTGCCTGCCTTGCCTATTTGTGTGTATTATTCCCTGATTCCTATAAAGACACCTTAGGTATAAAATTAAGGCTCCGAGAATCTTCTTCCATTTGCCTGAATCAACACCAACCTGCCTTGCCTAGCATGGTTGCATAATCTCGCCACAGATTCAAATTCTGAGGCAGTAGCCATGACTGACCAAATACAGTACTACACATAAGGAGACCCACAACTCAGGAAATCATTTGGTCTCAATCAAATCAGAATAGTGGCTACTTAATTGAAGGAAGCTGGAAAAACAAATTTTCTGTTTTCTTTGCTTTCAAAAACAGTAACTAGTTCCTTGTATACCCCTCAGATGTATACATAAAAAATTTCCCCAAATATAATGAGAACATGTTTTAAAATGACAAACATGTGTAATACAGATCACATTTCATTTGGCACTCAGAATAAGTAAACATGAGATTACCAGAAAAGGTATTATCCCAATAGTCTGATGTATAAAAAACTAGCATCATTTATTAGTTCATTCAAGAATTATTTTTTGAATATGCCAGGCATTCTTTTAGTCATTAGGATAGCTATGGAAAATACAACATTCAAGAGCACATACTATGACTGGGTTGCTTTAGGAAAATGACTTTATCATATGATATAGTAATATTTGCTGTAAAAAAATATTAGGGTAAAGAAAGTGTGATTCAGTGGGGAAATGAAAAGATAGTTTTTAAATGACCATTAGAAAAATACTCTATGAAAAGTTGACAATCAACCAAATTTGGAAGTAAGGGTACAAGTTTAACCAACAAATTGAATTAAGAACATTCTATGCAGAGAGAAACAAGAATAAAGACACAAGTCTAAAGCAATCTTGGCATGTGTTAAGAATAGCAAAGAGACAAATGTGCCTGAAACAGATGGAGCAAAAAGGATATGAAGGGAAAGAAACAGTTATAAACCAGATCATGAAAGTTCTTATAGGACGTGGTAGACCTACTTTATACACAAATTCAGAGTGTTCCAAAGGGAGCATTTGAAAGTATGAAGTTGAGATGCAATTAAATTAAGTTTCTTGTCAAAGCAAACTCCCACAATCTATACAGAAGTCAAAAATATCCCAACTTTTAATATTATGTGCATAATGTCAAGCATTCAATAAGAAATAATAACATACCAGAATCAAAAAAATATAACCAATAAGCAAAAGAGAAGCCAGCAGGTAGAGACAAACACCAAAATTATGTCAGTGAGGAAAAGAAACATATAAGGACTTTCAAATAACCGTTGTAATTATATTTAAAGAATTAAAGCAAGAAATAAAACCTAACATACAGAAAAATGCAGCCTGAGGAAGAACAAAAGGAAACATGCAACACTAAAACATAACACATAAAAAATGAAATTTCATCAGACTGCCTCCATGACAGCTTAGGTCTGCAGAAGAAAAGAGGCAATCTTGAAAATAAGACAGTGGCCACAACATTGGAAATGAAAGACTAGAGTTAAAAGACTGAAAAAAAAAATGTTTTAATCAACAGTGGTCTGAAATGAGAGATCAGGGAGTACAAGATATGAAGGGAATACCAAATGATATTCAATACTAAAGTATCAAAATTTGCACTGATAATGCCTAGATTGTTATTGTTTCAATAAACTAGCAAATATCAATGGAGATAAATGTTATGAAGAGACTAAGAACAGTTTGAGAAAACTGCTAAAAGAAAAAGAAAAATGATAAAAAGCACAGCCTCAAGACACATTGTGAATCAGAAGAATATATGTACATAACAAAAGACATCTAGCTATAAACAAAAGCAAAGAGAAAATGTTAAGAGCTATCAAAGAGATGGGGGTGTTGCTTATGGAAATACTAGAAATTTCAGAAAATTCCATGCAGGATAAATAACACACACATGCCTAGAAAAATCATCCTCATGTTGCTGAGAAAAAAAGATTTTTGTTTGTTTCTAATCCTAAAAGCATCCAGAGAAAAAGGAAACATTAAGTAGAAGAACAATGAAAAGAAGTACAGAAATTTTCTCATTAGAAATTATATAAAACAGAAGATATGAGTGATAAATATAGAAAAACAAAAACAACACTGTCAGCCCAGAATTCTATATCCAGTGAAAATATTTTCTACATAAATAATTAGAACTTTTTAAAGTAAACAAGAACTGAGAAAAACTAGTTAGATGACCTAATATGCAATGAAGGGCTAGCACAACAGGTCTGGGATAATCAATGTGCAGAAGACAGTTAATTAGGTGGATGTGTAGTCTTCAAAACCTGCATATCCCATAGAAAGATCTGGATCCTGGGAAATAATCTCTAAGTCTTTGGAATATTCTACCTGAATAGAGTATCAGGTATATTCAGGTTCTAACCCAAGTCAGATAATTTATGCTAAAAGTATGATATTGGGTAGAGTCTTTGGACAGTGCTACAAAGTTTTCACATCCTGGGAATCTGGACACTGAGTAACTAGGACTAATTTCATGGTCAATGCCTATAGGGTCAGCCAAAATAAACTCCTAGACCACTAAGAGCTTAGAGAAACAATGTAACTATTCCAAGTTTCCAAGTATCTATAAATTTATAAATTTCCTAGTTCATCCTTTGAGTTTCATAATTGTGGCTTCTCTGCTGGCAAAGTATGGACTAGAAAATCTGCATCATAATGTTAGTGCTCCTGTCAAAAAACTTGTCCTGTGCTTTCCATAAATATATTTCTTGCTCCATGTTTTGCATACTAATTTGGAATTGATAAAGTGTGGTCAGTACTCTGATAGAATTCTATAGATTATGTAATAAGCAGCATAGTTCTAAATGTTAAGTAAAAATAAATTTTAGTTTTAAAAGTATGTGGTGCAGCAAGTACTGATATCTATGTCAGGATGATCTTGCAAAATTACTATATCCTGCTGTGATTTAATGAGTTTCCATTTCTGGCATTCCAAACATTTAATTTTGCAGTTTTAAGACCCTTCAGAAATCAGTTCTCAGCATCCATTTTTCTTAACAACAACAACAAAACACAAATACAGATATACATACATACATAATACATACATACATGCATGCATGCATGCATACATGCATACATACATAACACAAAATAGACTCAGAGAAGGATATTGAACTGCCCAAACTCACACACCTTGTCAGGAACAATACTGGGACCAAAAGTAACCTTCCTGACTCCTGACCAAATGCATTCTCAAGAATTCCAACAAAGAATACAAAGTTAGAATAGTCTTCATAGTCAGACAAATGAGATTCAAATCTTGCTTTGCCATTTTTTCAGTGGGTACAACCTTTGACTGACTTTTTCAAGTTATTCTGTTAGAGAATGGTAACTACCTTAAGGAATATGTTAATAATAAATAGGAAAAAAATCTTAGCATACTATCAATAACTTTGTAAGACAAGCTCAATTTATAACTCAAGGACAGGGAACCAAACCAAATGTCCCAAAACAGATGAATGGATGAAAAAGATGTGGTATGTATACACATTGGAATATTACTCATCAATTGAAAATGATTAATTTGATGCATTTGAGATAAAATGGATGGAACTAGAAGAAATCATATTAGCAGAAACAACTCAGAAAGAAAAAAGACAGAAATCAAATGGTTTCACTATGGAATACAGGAAAAACAAACAAAAAGTCAGGCGGAAAAGGCCAAACAAGCTAACAATCAAACTAAAGTACACAACTGGGAGAGGAAGGATAAGTGGGAAAGGTCAGGTAGGGGAGGTGATGGGTGAACCCCAGGGAATACAAAGATGTGAAATAAATAAACATATATGTATATATATTTAACACTATATAATAGAATACTCATTATAAACTTTATTTAAGAGTGAAATCTTGACAATATGATGTCACTGGCCACTGTGCATCAACCAAGAACAAGAATTGCCATGTGCTGTTCTTATTTTGTGCAGTGAATCAGAAAGGGTCATTAGAAAATAAAAATTTAATACCATTTTTTTCTAGCTGCACCTATTGCTTACCTCAAGTTTCTAAATCTGCTTTCTGCTGTAAATATGTTTATTCTGGGTAAGAGGAACTATGAGTGTCTAAGGAGAAGTTGTCAGAGGCTCTGCTGATACCAGAAAGCTTGCTTAACTGATTTCCAGTCTTCCAATAAGGTCTTTCTGCCACCCAGAAAATGGGGTTAATTTTTGTGTATATTAATTTTTATGGTACTGTTCCTATAAATGTTCAGTTTAGGTCATCCTTTTAGTGAGGAGATATGTTAGAGTAATAAGAGAATTGCTTAGTGCCTATTAGAAAGGAGTTCACCTCTTACTCTTCTACCAATTAGTTGGTCAAATTCAAGCTCAGATCTCAGTTTGTTCATCTGGGAAATGAGATCATGGTGCCCAACTAAGTGGTTGTAAAAGTTGTAGTAAAGACAGTCTCTCCCTTCTTCCTCAGTTTTTTGAAAAGAATAAAATAATAATGATTAAAGGAAAGAGGAAACAAATCTAAAATTATTATCAGCAAATAATGAGCTTTTCTTTAAGCTAATGTAATCTAAGATTGTTTACCTTCATGAGAAAAGTAATTCTGCCCCATTTCATGAGAGCTGGACAATAACAAAAGAGCTAAAACAAAACATCTATAGCTGTTGGTAGCAAATAGGGCAACAGATAAACAAATTACTAATGCAACAATATTAACTGCAGACAGGCCATCCAAAAGCAGAGTTCAAATATAAAACAACAATTTTTCCAGTGTGTCCTAATGAAGAGTTCTCTATCACATGCTTGTGTTGTTCCCTCCCTTTAGCATGAGACATCAATTTCTAGAATGATCAATTGGATTTATACATAAACATGAAGTTACAGATGGGTGGCAGAAGGGAGCAAAGAGAAACAAATGGGGCAAAATAATTGACTGGTTTAAAGATATAGCTTGGCTCTTCAAATTAAATAATCCATATATTATGTCCCATATTCATTACTTTTAGAAACATTTATTGAATCTGGTGCCAGGCATTGAACTGGGTGCCAGAAATCAAGAGATTAATAGTATTTTCTGGACCCTTGGGGAATTTACGGTTTAGTGGGGGAGAGAGATAAAAAATATAATTCCACTATGGTATAATAACTGCTATAGACATACACTTGGAATTTCAGGGAAAATTACTGGCAGAATGTGTCCTGTTCTTAAAAAACATGAAGGTAATTAGACAGGATGTAGAGGTGCTAGATTAAGATAAGGACAAGGGAAGGTACTCTGGAAAACAGCAAGGAGTTTGGAGTGACTGTCAAGTTAGGGTGAGGGAGGAAGTCTAGACATAGAAAAGACCCGTAGGAAGTCTGGGAAAAAATCACAGTTTTCTTATGTTACAGTTTAAACTTACTTCTTTTTCTGAAGTTGATGGGAAAACATCTATAATACATATATATAGTGGAATTTTGTAATCAGCTTTATTTTTAGGTAGAGGATAGCTCAAAGTCAATGGTCTTTTCAGCTATCCACCTACCAGAGTCCAAGTTCAAATGGGAATGATCAGCACAAAAAGATACAGGAGGTGAAATAGGCAGAACTTGGTGATCAATATGAAAATGAAAACAAAACAAGGATTGACCATAAGAACTATTCTGTTCACCTCTTCTTCTGATGAATTCAACATACCTTTATATCAGTGTTTTGTCATATATATGTAATGTGCTCTGTAATTAAGCTATAATTTTTTTACTATTTCCTTAACTTGTCAAGTCTTTCAATCTCAGGTTATCTGTATTTGCTAAATGAATGCTTTTTTTCCAAATAATTGAAAAATAAACACAATGATTCAAGTCTCCAGAAATATCTCAGTAGAACTTTCCTAATTATTAAAAACAAATTCTCCTTACCCATATTTTATGTCTCTTTAATATGTTTTAATATTTTCACATTAACATTTTTAATTCAATCACATAGTTATTCCTTTGCTTGTATATTACTATCTCCCTACAATATTGCAAACTCTCTAAGGTGATGGAGATTTTCTCTTTTAAGACTATAGTTACCACAGACTGTAGTTACCACTGTAGTTACCACAAAAGCCATCACAAATTAGTAAGCCTTCAACATTGAACACAGGCAGTGTCACATATTTTTTGCTTTACCAATTAGGTACCAAACTTCTTAATATCCCCTGATATTAAATAAGAGTGGTGGTCATGTGAATAAATCTAGATAAACCATCTTATTTTGCAATAAAAAAATTAACATCCTCAGCAGGTCTTATTATTTCCTCAAAATTCAAAAGCAAGAAATTATAAAATCCAGGATTTCTGATTCCTGTCTTTTGATCACACTCTCCATTATGCTTAGAAATCATACCGTCTATCTTCTCTCATCCATCACTTCTACAACCATACTAGGTACATTGAAATGTTTACTTCATGCTGAATAAATAACCAAATGTATTCAACTTTTCTCACCCTTGATAATGAAAACAATTTCAACTCCACCAACTGAAAGTCTGACACTTTTCCTCTTAGTAATAGTGTCTATAGTTTAATTTATAAAAACGACATCATCTCTTGAACTCAGATAATATCAGAATCACTTTTAATGACTTTCCATGGCTACAGGAGAAAACTCAAGTTGAGTTCTTTATGAATAAGAAGAACATTTGATTGGAATGAATTTATACTATAAGATGAGAAGACCATAATTTACCTATGAAGCCCCTATATACTGAGCTGATGCTAGAATAAAAAGACTGTGGTTGTTAATATTTCATACCTCAACAAAGAGTTGCATTTAGTTTCCTAGCCTTCAGTGGTCACAATCATTTTTCACTGTCTTGCATGTTTCCTTCAATTTTAGCTTAAAATATTGTCCCCAAAGCCTAATATATTGCTTCCTAGACTATACAGAAGAGAATTGTGATTATCATATACATGCCAGATAGTGGCATACAAAGAAATATCAGCCAGGTTTCAAAGATTGGTAGACATCAAAGTATTTGTAGGTTTACCATTTTATCTTAATTCCAATAGTAATAGTGGATTTTATATTGTAAATTTGACTTGTGACCTAGGTATTTCTCAGCTGACTGGTTGGTCACAATTTTCCCATTTAGTTGGGTTTCAGAAAAAACAACATTTAGCACAAGTCTGAATTGAAGACTGTCACTCTAGTTTCTTTGAAGTATTTAATTTTGGATTGTCAGAGACTATTCACTGCTCACTCCCCATTTTGGTTGAAAGTATTCCTCCAGCCCAATGATGCAGACCCGGGGCTGATATCTCACTTCAATCAATGAATGTTAATAGGAATAGGATGCAAGCACAGACTTGAAATGTGCTTGCATGGGTGGACCTATCTTGTGACATTTCCATGATCTACTGTGAAGTTTCCCCTGGAGAACTTCTGCTACTCAAATTTGAGCTTAAGAATGCAGCGGAAGGAGACAACCTGAACTCTGAGGCTGTTGCCCCAGCAGATCACCAGCAGACCCTGAGCGACAAAAATAAATACTTGTGTTACAAGTCATTGATATATTATAGATGGTTGTTAAGCAACAAAATTAATGTATCCCACATTCCCACTCTCTTTGAGGTTATTCATGCCCAGCTGATGATTAGTATGCTATCCAGAACTAGGAGAAAAGAATCATAAAGTCAAGTCAAACAGTCTTAAGTTCCTGGTTTGGTGACTTTAGCTTGCTTCACTTTATAACATGGGATTGATAATACTTGCTCATAGGGGTTATTAGATCTAGTGAATAAGTTCCACCAATCGGCGAGCACAGGGTCTGTTCAGCATAGTTAGCTGAATCTAGGAACACATTATCTGTGTTTAAATATTGGATCTCACACCATCTGATTGGGAATAAACAGAATGAACATTCCATTCAAATCAGCTGAGGCTCTGAGGCATAAGAAAAGCCACAGCTATATAGTTAAAAGTCACCAGTGATGCTCCAATGACTGTATCTGATGACCTTATGTAACTTCTTTACTTCTATGAACTATTAGCTATTGCTAGCCTATTTTTTTTTTAACTAACTGGATATAACATGTGGATATCTAAGGACTTACTTTCAATTCCATTATCCTCCTCCTTCTCCTTTTCCTTCTCTTCTTCCTCCTTCACTTCACTTTTTTTATTACACAAATTTTTTTTTACATTTAGTTGTTTGGGTTTTTTTTTTTTTTTTGACCTTTTGGGTGTCCCCACCCGTCTCCTCTCTCTTGTCCCCACCTCTGATCACTCCATCTCCACTTTCACTTCCAGTTGTTGGTCAAATTTTATCCCATAGGATGCTTTCTTTTCTTTTCTGCAGTTATGTCCTTTCCTGTGCGATGACATGCTTTCCTGGGACGTAGAAGCCTGTGCTTAGGTTTCCAGGTATCTCTTTGTTACCAGAAGCCAGCTCATGTATGTCTGGATACTTTCAGTCCTCCTCCTTACTGATTGTTTTTTTTTTCAACACAATTTCTGTCAAATTTTGCTTCTTTTTTGCTTTATAGTTCTAATCACTGGTGTTGAGGACATTTTTTCCACCTGATGTCCACAGAAAAGTTTCTTGATGGGGATAGGCATTGGTGAATGGTTGATCCAGCTCATCATGTGGCTGCTGCCCCATCTCTGTGGCCTTCTTCTCCCCAGGAATGGGAGGATGCCTCACTCACACTGAAGGTATCTCTGAATTGGGATTTTGTTCCCATCTGCGGACACATTGTAGGTGTATTTTGGAGATGGTTTATCACTATAGTTGGTTTCACTGCCATGTGACCTATGTATCCAGGATGATCTTTTGTCCCAGGTATTAGTTTTTTCTACTCACCTCCAGCTTCATGTGTATCTGCATTTGAAACAGTGATATTGTTGTTCCTGGTGAGGATTGACTGGATTTAGATTACACATGAAGGAGTGATTCATAAAACCCCCAAATTGGTCTATGCACCAGAAAGTCCCCCCAAAAAAACCCCAAAGGGAGCAGCAAGGAAGAGCAAAGCCCCTGCCTACCTGGCATAGTTGGGCAGAGTGCAGGATAAGTTCTGGGGTCCCAAGTAACCTATTAAGGCAGCCTAAGTTCCCTGAAGTCCTCCCACCAGTCAAAGAGACAACAGGGGTACCATCTCTTGCCCCACCACTATTAAAGAAAAATAGTGAAACTGTTATGTAGCAGTTAAAAATGAGGGCTTTAAATATCTCAAGGAGCTCATAAGTGATAAATAAGCTGAAATGCATGAAAACTCAAGAACTCTTTCCCAAAACTGAGTATATATTCCACTGCCACTCTGAACCCTAAAACTGCCCTTTATTGCCATTTTCCTACTTGCCCATTGGTAAAACCTCAAGCAATATTATTCACATAAAAACTCAAGACTCCCTTCTTATAACACCACTGGCCCCTGGATGTTAAAGCTCACTACTACTCTAGATGAACTTCTTTCTTTTTATAGCTATGGAAGGTGAAACTTGGGAGAAGAGAAGTGATGGGTAGGGACTGCTTGTGATCGTATATAGAATTGTAGGTTCAAGGCTAGAACTTTAGTCTCTCGATTCTAAACCAAATCTGTTTTAACCTCATCATGCTGTGACTCAGATAGAGAAGTAAATACAGAGTATATCGTGGGTGGACCCTCATGGAGTAGGTGACTCAGTCTATCAGTGAACTTACTGTCATAGAAACTCTATTTCTAGACATCTGGCTCTCATAAGTCTCGAGTAATTGGCCTCTTGGTACTTCCTGTTTCCTAACGTACAGTGATCAAATTTCCTCTAGGTTCAGTTAAATTTTCTACCATTGGGCAGATCAATCTTAGGTCAATTTGAGGATACTGACGTTGATTATTATGCCCTCCTTACCCCAAAAATAACCAAGAATTCCCTCTACCCCATATGTACCATGAGGTCAAAATACATGTGAGTCTTTTGGCTGAAGTCACCAGAGAGGCTTGGGCCAAATAAAGCTAATTTCTGATGAAAAGTGAGATAAAGTAGAGGAGTATATGGAACACTCGTTTCAAAAACCCAAATATCAGCAAGGAGAAAATTCAATTACTTTTCTACTTATTTCCAAATGGCTATATACTCTAAACTGTAGTTGCCATAAAAACCATGACTCAAATATTTATTCATTTGGAGGTTGGAGGGCTTAGACATTTTATGCCAGCTCCTCATTATACACAAAACAAAACAAGAATTTTTTATGCAATGTAGCTCATGCCTGGATCAAAGCACTGCAAGAGAGGAAGCAGTGGGCACACTAGATTTTTCCGGTCGGTCCTAAAAACTATTTTGCTAAATCCAACTTAGTTCTCAAGGAATGATCAAAACAGAACACAAGTTCTTCTCTCCCTATACAACTCACCTCGGTCCTTTCTCACAAACTTACAGGCTTGTTTTTGCAAAGTCTGTAGAACCTGACCAATAAAACCAACAGAAGCAGGTTCTAGGAGGCTATTATCAGGTCGGTCTGTTTTAGGGCACCCATGTCATCCCCCCAAAAAATCTTTCAGGAGTAACCCTATGAGATCAAAACCTACAAAATCTCCCACAGAGTACATGCTAACATCTTCACAACCTAATTCCCACCCCCTGAAGAAAAGGTAGCCCATGAATAGTCAAGAACAGTTGCTACACCTGTGCAAATGGAACACCCCCCCTGCTCCTTTCTCCCAAACCAATCCAGGTACTACGCACCTGCCACTCACCTTTGAAGACCCCTAAACCTCTGAGCAACTGGGAAAGAAACTTAAGACAGCTCCTTCCTCCAAACTTAACTGATAATAATAAGTTTTTCCACTGCTAAAACCACCACCACAGAGTTTGTATGCCACAAGCATGGGGCTAACCTGAGTACCAGTTACACTAGTTTGCTTTCTATCCATGAAATTTTATGTGCTTAAGTTTAAAAAGGTAACAGAACAGGTGTATACAGAAGCCCATATATATGCATATGCATATAAGCATAGGGTAGTTTTAAGTTACTTGGAACTTTTTCTAGGGTGATTTTTGTTCTCTTGGTTTTCCCCACCCACACAGCCAAACCTCTTTAGTCCCTGTAGTGTCATTCCTCTCTCTTTCCTGTAGTTTGCAACAATCCCAATTTAGTATCATCTGAGAGCATAATTAAAGTGCCATTTATTCCCTTTTATATAACATGAGCTGATAAAAGTGGAAAAGTTGAAAACTCATAAATTTTGTCTTCAGGTTCCTTCCTGCCATAGAGAATATAACTAGAGTGTCCCCACATAGTCCTGGCATCCTTTTGAAAAAAAAAAATGATAATATAAACCCAAAGTAAGGTAGTGTCTTATAAAATAGAAATCCTATTTTGGCAGAGGTGAGAGGAGAAATGTTGAAGACACAGCATGAGATGCATGCACAGGAAGATACAGACTTACACATAGAATCCTCAGCAAGGGTGCAAATGAATGGATAGACACACTTCCATGCCTCCTTCTGCAGTCAAATTCTTGAAATCTATACGATGAATGGAAAGTAGAATGGGAATATACATAGTCAAAATCCTAATGCCAGGGAAAATGGAAAGTCTTCAAGGCAGAAGTCACATCAAGGTTAAAAAGAAAATGGAGTTTTCCAATAGAGCGGGTGTTTTCACTTCTCCCCTTCAATTTGAGTTTCAGATAGTTCATCCTTCATCCTTTAGAATGCTAATTCAGCATTCAGCTCTGATGATCCTATTTTATAAATAGCATCTTTTGTTATTTTTACAATTTAGGAAAATACAATAAATAAGAATAACCTGGTGACTTTTTTTTCCACAACTTTCCTTTCAATGAGATTAAATTTGTGATCGTTAGTAGTCATGGTGCTGACAGTCATGCCTAAAAAAGCAAAGGTCTCATAGAAAAAAAAAAAAAAAACTTAATCAGGAAGTCATTCTCAGAGTAAAATACTACCCACCTTCCTAATGGAATGTAAATGGGATGATGTTGAGTAGCATATAGACAATTCATGATGGTTAAGAATAGCTGGAGAAAGGAGATAAAACAATACAATCACTCTGGGCTTCATGGTGTTTCCTCAGATGACTTTATATTTCAGGGAAGGTGGATCTAATAAAGGAGGAATTCCCAGGGGTAGATATTACCCATTATCCTTTTTTACAAAATTAAAACTATAGTTAAAATAACATTATCAAGTGAAAATTGCCAAAGATTGTATGGGGGTGCATAGAGAAGCAAGCCTTACTCTGGAGGTCGAGATTTCCAAGAAGAAAAACCTAAAGCAATAATTCCTATGCAGAAGTTTTTAAGAAGAAAAATGCAGGGATATTAATTATAATGGCTCTAAGTCAGGAAAGGCTCTCTGGAAAGCATTTCCAGTCACTGTCCTTCACCAACAAAAGGAACCTCTCCGTTTCCTTGAAAACCATTACTTTGTGGTCAGAATCCAAACTTGATTTTGGTTTTATTATTTTAGCCTTGTTATTCTTTATGCTATGCTATTCATAATACATATATTTTGAATATTTTAGCCTGTGTTCTTTGAATTTGAATTCTACTCCATCTTCCTGACTTTATAATTTTAGGCAAATTACTTAACTTCTCTGTAAAATATCTACCTCAACGAATTTGTATGAGGATTAAATTAGTGCATGTAAATGACTTACTATTATTTTTATCACTGTAGGACATCTCAGTAAAAAGCAGTCTATTATATTGGTTATAATTATTATCAACCATAAATTTTACCAGCTAACATTTACTGAGTAAGCTAGCCACTAAAATTAGTTCTTGAAAGTAAATATTGGATAAGTTTACAACTTAGGAAAGACCACAGATTCCAAAGAGTTTGCAAAAAGCTTCTGAAATCTGGGCGTAGGGAGGTAGAAAATAAAGAGATCTTCTTATTAAACACTTTGGGAGTTTTCCACATTCTTAAGCAATAATAGTCTTTTTGTCAATCTATAAAATTGAATTTTGAATGGAATGAATGAGTCCAATGTGTGGATATACCTATAAATTGGGTCTACTTCCTACTGTTGGAGCAGAAAGTAAATTTCTTCCCACCTCTCTGAGTTCTCAGGCTGCTGAAATAATCAAAATAGCATCAAATGGGATAGCAGGAGATTGATTTAATTATGTCCAAGTTATTGGTGAATATACATAGATTATGAAGTTCCCATTTTTAACTGGAGTGAAGTAGGTACACATTCTGAACTAAGAAATGGGGCAGAGGAGGCAAAAAAATTCACATGATAGGTGAGGGTGACTTAAAAAATCAAGTGCTCTGTACAAACATTGTTTCCCTGCCATATAAATATTTTCTCCAATAGAAATGTGATTTCTGGAGATAATTCTACATCTGGATAACATCTTAATCTATATGCTTCTAGATAATTAAGGTGATAGTTTCTTCTGAGCCTGTAGGGCTTCATTTGACCTTTTCCAAAAATAAACTGTGTTCCAAAGTAGAATGTCCTGAGGGAAATTGTTCCTCACATCTTGGTTAGGCTTCTTCTGACAACCTATATTTGCTTCTTAACCTCACTGATGGTGGGATAAATAGATACATATACAAACAAATATAATACATGATAAAAAAGCACTGCTAAAGTGAAGGAAGATAGAATAGCTTTGATTGAGAAGTCTCTGTTCCAGGACCATAATTCTGTCCTACAACAGTATGAAAACCAAATGAGTCAGTTCATGCAAATGACTTGGCCAGGTGCCTGACAGATTAGAATTTCTGTCATAAAATTATTGGCTGGACTACTTGTCACCACTGTACGACTGGGGAGAATGTCTGTTAACATGATTTGACCAAACTTGAGTCAGGTTTCACTATTTCCCCCAGACCCCTGAACACTGTCCTACACTTGAGAATTGGAATGCAGAAATATCCTTTCTCAGAACAATCCTTCCAAATATCACTACACCTCAGGGGGAAATATTTTTTGATTAATTGTGTGATCAAACCATCCATTGGTCCCACCTGCCCCCATCTGGTTCCTTCTAGCTTTGTTTATTCTTCTCTGTGAAAAGTCCTTTTTTGCCTGACCTTGCAACTCTCACAGTCATAGAACTTCCATTGATGGAAATTTTAATATTTCTGTTTCAAGTGGAAGGTAGTATTTCCTTCATCTACTGCAATGGTCTTTAGGAATAAAATCCTAGCTAATTAAGTCTTACCTAATGCTGTGTTTGCTTCTTGCTTGACACAGGAAGACTAGGAAAGCTATCACACCAGGATGAAAGCCTGCTCCCAAGTGAAGATGAGAGGGAAGAAAGGATGGGTACAAGAAACTTAGACTGCTCTACAATCCAAGAAGACTTTGCCATCAGAGGAGGCCATGTCTCCTGGGAGCAAACCTGCTTTAGGAATCAGTATTCAATTATCAGCAGGAAGCAGCCATGAGACACACATTCAAACACATTAGTGGATTTCAGAGTGCAAAGCTGTGTCCTTACAAGTCAATTATACTCTCTGAAATTGAAGCCTACAAAGCACATGCTCATGATCAATACAGTATATTTCAGACTATTATCCCCTAGTCCTTTTTCATTCTCCCACTCCCCATTTCTACTACAATACCCACAATTAGAGTTAGACATATTCCCAAATACATAGTCAGTAAAATGTTAGAACCCCCAGGTGTGGATATTCACTTACACAAGTCAGTGAATAAGTTGATTAGATAAGGTCATTTAATATATATATATATATGCAATCAATAAAAAATATTTTTAAAAAATGAATATAGAATGAGAAATAGCCTATGAATTCCTAATGGGTGAAGACCAAACAGGTGCTCCTAAGACAAGTTGGGAACACCAATGGGGAAAATGATGTTTGCTTGAACCTCTTTGTTTGAATGGTTCTATCCAACATGCTCACTCTGAGGGAAACATGAATGAGGAAATATGGTATTATAGACAAGCATTCACGTTGTTGAAATCCAGTTTTGTAAATCTGGACAACTCATTTTCTTTCTTGAGTTTCTTCATCTGAAAAATAGTGCATATTTATCACTATCCCTCCTAGAGATAATGAGAAACAAACACGGCATGAGTACAAATTACTTCAATATTCTTAGGAAAAAGACACAGCTGAGAAGCAGATCTGAAAACTGAGTTTTTGCAGAGATAGAGAGACAGTGGCATGGTTTTGAAGTACTGTGTTTGTAGTTCAAAGAAATATAGCCTTCTGTGAATTATTTTGTGACATGATAACTTTCGATGTATCTAGAGGTAGAAGGGTTTGAGAGGAGAGCAAATGAAAAGGGTGCTGAAAGGAGACAATTAGATGTTAATTTCCTGCTCTAGCGTCTGTAACTATTGCAAACTGCAGACTTAACTGCACATAATGACTGCGGTTGACAAATAAGCACCATTTTGAAAGTGAGATGGCTTTTTGGACATTGACTTTCTTGTTTTCAGTGTGATGATATTTTTCTTCCCCAAACACATTAAATAAATACAGTGTAGAAGATAAATTTCAATACTATGGCATCGACCAAAGACAGTCACCAATTTACTTGATAACAAGGATCCAGTTAGAGAATATCACTGAGAATAAATTTGAATGAGTTACATTTTGAATGAATGTAAATGATTCTGCTTGCATATATATGCCAAGCACATGTGGTAGAAAGAAAACATTGAGAGGTCTCAGTTTGCTTTGCTTGTGTACTTCAAAGTATCATAGTAGCTTTTTTTTATACAAGAGCTTTATTCTGTGCTATATTGTCAAGTGTAATTTGAGGACAAGATAACCATAATCCCAAGTGTCTGAAATTTTGTTAAATAATGTAATATGGATGTACTTAGAAAAGGAAATAAATAAAAATTGGATAGTGAAGAAATATCTGCAGCCATATGTTCATTAGAGCATTGTCCACACTAGCCAGAATAGAGAAACAACCTAAGTGCCAGTAATGGATGAATGGACAAAGAATACACACAATGTGTCTATGTAGACACCCATATGTAAGTGATATACATTTATATGTCCTCAGTCATCAGAAAGAAGGGAATCATGTCATTTGTAACAACTAGAACTTATTGGAACTTGAAAAACAAAACAAACCATAAATGTTTTGCAACCATCCCAGTCTAGGTAGGTTCATCAGTGGTTCTAGTGCCTAAAATGGAATGTCAGTGCCCATGTCATCACCTTCACTGGATTTTTATAGTGAACAGGGGAAAATAACTTGCAAGGAAATGACACTTGAGGTCCCCTTGTCCCCCAGGATGATGTCACCCTTTTATCCCCGACCTCCAAGGCCAGATGTGTACAATCATGGGGTGGGCATAATACCAAAGGTGCTGGTCATAGAGGCTAATGACAGAAGAGTGTGAAAACCCCTGATAACTCATTTGCCCCACAATAAGTAATAAATGAAACAGTGCTCTTCAAAAGAATAACTCTGCACCCTCTCAAATCGATTATTCACCTTTCCCATATTCTTTCAGCAAATAAATAACCTTTTGATACATTAAATTTTACATACAAATCATATTAATTTACCACTAAGTAGTTGTTTATTAATTACATGAGCTTCTTTTCACCATGCAATGAACCTTTTTTTTTTGATCTTTGAAAATTGTCTGCCTTACATGAAAATCAAAAGCATCATAATTTTCCCATTAAAATTAATAGAACTGTATTTCTATCTAATAGCTTTTCAGTGAGAGACAGGGTTATCAGAAATGAATTCAGGTCATTAACAAAATGACCTACCACAAGCACTCTTTCAGTTAAACCTCATAGCAACCCTGCGAGCATGTGTTACTATTATTACTATCACCATCACTGGTATTATTATCATTATCAACATAATTACTTTAATTTTTATCCTAATTCCCAGATAAAGAAACTGAAGCAAAACATATTTCCGGGACTTGCCTAAGATCACACAGCTAATGAATGAGAGAGCTATGATTTCATTTTAAATCTATCTGACCTCAAATTAACACTGAGAGCATTCAGATCAATATGAGAAAAATGAAAAGGGAAATCACACTACCTCTTGACTCTAGGTCACTCACAAGAAGCTACATGACAAAATCATACTTTTGAAAAGTCACTAATAAAATATTGAGGCAATAATAATCAATAATGCAGACCAGCACTGATGATAGAGGAAATAAGCAGTTGGGCAGTTCTGCTCTGTGGGGAAAGAAGGAAAAAATGGATCATGGAAATTGTAAATTCAGACCACTTTCATCAAAGCAGGTTCTTTAGTGAGTGTATGTGTGTGTGTGTCAGAATTTTACATGATACTTTACTTGAGAATACGTTTGCATTGTATACTTAACAGAAAATAAATTTGCAAATTCTTTGTCTTAAATGAACCCTGAGAACAGACTCAAGGTTCATGCTTCTCTGACCGTGTGTAACTTTCAGGCGCTGCAATTTTCATACCTGATAGCTACACACCGGGGGTTAATAATCCACCTTCAGGTTTTATTAGTCATAGAAAAAGCATCTTATGAGAAAAATATTAAGATTTTGTTCAAGGTCATCCCATTCATTATGTCAACTGTCATTTATGTGGTTTTTCAAATATCCTAGCAGGTAGGAGAAAAACAAGGAAGACTAATAGCTTTTGACTTTATATGGGTGAAAGCTTTTTGAGGATCTAATAGGAGCTATGAATCTTCTCCCTAAAAAAATACACACATATTCTCGTACATAATTTCTGTGTTCACACACATGCCTGTGCACATTCATGAACAAGCAGTTAACTTTTAATAAACAGCAAAGGAATAGGTTGTATTTATGAATACTATCACTGACTACCCCTGGAATAGAAATTAAACATAATTATGTAAATATAAATTAATTTATTTGCAAGTATGTGATCATGGAAATGAAAGTTATTCTTTATAAATAGGTATAAATTGCTTCATTTCTCCACAGTTTTCTCACTGTGAAAGAATGTATTTACAATCTCCCATAACCAAGTTTACTATTGATGACTGCTAGGGAAAATCTGTTCAGTGGTTTCTAGTTTCCACAAACTTTCCAACAGTTGTAACTACAGACTTTACCATCTATACACAATTGAATATCATTCTCCTCAGCATATACTGTGCCAAGAAGAACAAAGTACATTTTTTGTCTGTTCTTTGTGACCCTTGAAAAATAGCTCATTAATACTGTTCCCAATTACTAGGAAGCAAACCAGATGAAAATCTTTTTGTTGTGTTTCTTGCTTTAAAATTTGGCATGGATGTGGTATTTCACTGGTATTTTACTGGTGAACAAGAAGAGTATATGGTGGCAATAATCCTAGACAAAAATAAAGGAAGTGAGGAACTGCATTGGACCAAAACACTGAGGTAGGCTAAGAGAGTACATGAAGACATTGGAAAGTAAGTGGATGTGTTTTTTATTTTTCTTCCCAGGGTAAAAGAACAATATTGAATTTAACATACTAGTCATGCAATATTAACTGGTAAGATCAAAATTCAAAGGCAAATTATAAACCAGATTTTTTTTTTCATTCAAGTCATTTTCCCATCTATTGGGAAATTTGCATAAAAATTAATTTTTTAGCGTAATACACTCTAATTGACAGTTATAGACTTTGATAGAGCACTATTTCTGTGATGTGTTTAAACTCCAAACATTTGCCCCATTGAGTTCACTAGCTCAGTGCTTAATGTCCTATAATACCTATAATAAGAGAATGGTTAACCAAGCATCAGTCCCTCGTTGATTTCATGGATAAAAAAGTGTGGAGCAAAGATCAAACTACCTACCATTTCCACAAAGTAGTCTTTGGGATGAAGGGATTGTGGTGACCTTCTCCATAAGGCAGCTCCTTAGAAGAAAGTTCCCAGAAAGGGTGATCACAGAGCCTGAGGATTAGATGCAGACAAGTCAAAGGGTAAAAGTCTAAATTTCTTCATAAGGACTATACTAGTTATTATATTCATGTACATATTTCACTTTACCCCCACAGCAATCATTTGTGATCAAGATAATGAAATGGAAACAACAAAGAATGAATTTCTGCAAAGTTATAGAGAGATCACTTGATCAGTTCATTATGATCTACATCCTGATAACCTCAACTCCAAAGTCTATAATTTTCCCCAAATTTCAGAAGGTGAAGTATTTTAAGTTTATCTACATGACTTATGTTTATTTAGATTTTTTTTTATCTCATGAAAGCAGGAAGAAGTCACTCTGGAAGTATCCTCCTGATTGTTTCAAGATACATACTCGTTGCGTAAGTAACGTCATTATGATCCCTGCAGGGAGAAAAATACATGTGTAGACCAAAAACAAAAATACAAATTATTTTTCTCTCTATGAAACATGTTTTGGCCGGGCATGGAGGCACATGCCTGTAAACGGCAGCTTAGGAAGCCGCGGACGGGCCAGAGATTGTGGTTCAAGTCTTGCGGGGGGCATGTAGCGAGACCTAGTTCCAAAAAAAAAAAAAAAAAAAAAATAGCTGTGTGTGGTGGCGTGTGCTACCTGGGAAGCTGGGAGTTGGGGATTACTTGAGTCCGTGGTACCCCAGGCAACGTGAGCCTGAGGTTCCACAGGCAAAAATAGCAAAACCCAGTCTCAAAAAAACAAGTAAAAAAAGAAAAACAAAAACATGTTTTGTTGCTGTTGTTCTTCTAGGGCATTCTGAAATATGATGTGAGAGCTTAGCATGTATATAGGGAAAATGATTCTATAACCTGACTCTTTGGTAAGTAAAAAGAGATAGAAATGGTCTAGGGAATGCAACAAGAAGAGACAAGATTATTGGAAAGACTGAAGAAGAAATTAAAGCATAAAAAGGTAAAGGAGTCTCCTGCTGCCCCCCAAAAGAAAGGGTTATTAACAGATGAAAGCTGTTTCTAAACCGCCTGTTTCTTCAAAGGCATATTCGCAACAGGAAAAGAACAGTGCTACAGACATTTTAAAATAATAAACCTTCAAACGAAAGTGTAGTACAGGTGAAAAGTGGGCTTGGAAAAATATCAGCATTAAATAGCACAGCATTTAGAAGCCACTCAAACTGGGAGAGATGATCCTGAGTTTTTCAGAACTTAATGAATTTAGCAATAACTAGTAATTATTTTCTTAAAAAATGTATCTGGATACATGGCAAAAGGGGAAAATGAGATATAACACCAACACCTATGCTGTGGTGAAGGGGTATATTTCATAGACTATTCATAAGCATATGATAGTCTTTTTGCCATGAAGCAGTAACATATTAAAACATTAGACTGGGGAACAGCACCATATTTTATAGTCATGGGTACTTACAGATCTTTCCTGTGAGGAATGATGCATTCTCTAAGTATAAAATATTATGTATCCTTATGTCATAGCCATTAATTTTATGTATCACTAAATTAGACTTCAATATCTCTGTTCTGCAGACACGCAGAGATGAATAGAAAGGACTCCATGCCAAATGCATGTCCAAAATGTTCTCAATGAAATAATTCACTGAGAAATTCTAAGTTAACCATTTAGCTTATGATTTTTTTTAACCTTCTGTCCCTACTTGGCCAACTCTTAATTTTTGTTTGTAAAAATCCTCTTAAAGAATTTGAGACTATTCTTTATGATGGTCTTTAGAATTATATCATTGATGGAATCTCAACTCAATCACCTGATTATCTCTGAAGTCTTGAACAAATTAATCAACTTCTTGGATTTTTGGTCTTCTTGAGTGACAATGAGAGATGGTAAGACCTAACTTATAGGACTTCCCTGGGATTTTATAA
Organism: Uropsilus gracilis; assembly: GCA_004024945.1. NCBI lineage: Eukaryota > Metazoa > Chordata > Mammalia > Eulipotyphla > Talpidae > Uropsilus > Uropsilus gracilis. Next base: position 67,642 of record PVHY01001200.1, read on the forward strand.
TGTATTACATGCAAAATATTTGTCACAGTGATGTTCTGCAACAAGGAATAGAGTTCTAGATGAGGAGCCAGAAGACTGGCTCAATTCAGGTCTTGGTTTTGTTTCTATAAGTTACTGAGCTTCATGATGCAACATATAAGTCTCAGGATACTCATCTCTAAAATGGAACTTACAGCACCAGCTCTGTGCAATAATCAGTGGTTTGAATAATATCCTTAGTGATGGATGTTGAAGTGCTTTATAAAATTTGAAAATATTAACCATCAATTCAAGGTAACATTTCTGTAAAGCACTGTTGTTCAGCTGACATATGTTTCAATTTCTATGTTCTCACCATAATTCCAGTTACTACTTCTCTAAACTTATTACACATTCACCAACATTTTGCATATTTTAGGTGGAATTATGAGTCTCTGCTCCTTAGCACATCATCATCAAGTCAGTAAGACTAAATGTAAGACAACAAATGTCAATGAACTTTAGGATTAGTCGAGTTAGAAAGAAATTGATTTTCTATGGTTATTTTTCTTAATTGTACAATACAATTGAGTCCAGAGACCCAGATACTCAACAGAGCAAAATAAAGACAATATCTGAGTGAGATATCCCAATTTTATGTAACTTTCCAATACCATACGATTAAAAAAAAATAAGCTTTTCCTAGGAGGTTCTTACAGTATGAGTATGTTTTGAAATAAGAGGACATCAATCAATGACTTAAAGGTAATTTTTGAAAATGTTAAAAAATATAAAAGCCTACAAGATTAATGTATTAGATAATAGGATTTGACCTGCACTCCGGTGAATTTAATCTTTTCTCTTGGGATGACTCGCTTTCCTCCCCCCAGTTAGTTTGCCTTTTAAGCTAATTTTGTAGCATCTGAGGTTACTATTTTCATTTCCAATTTGTGAGCCCCTTTCTATTTTCCAGATCATTACCATCTGAGATATTCTGATCTTTCTTCTTGAGAGTTTCTGAAGTAATTAAAAGGAACCCTCCACACAGGACCTTGACCTTTGGCAGCCCTCACCAGGGCTAGGATCATTTCAAGGGTCACTGTCCTTGTTTATATACCTCTGTTGACATGTCTCACATGGCACTCTAACTTATTTATTCAACAGAAATTCATTAAACACTGACACTATCAAGCACCATGCTCATCACTGGCTTACTTTCCTACTTAAGGAAAGAAACAACAATTACAATCTGTTCTATTGAGTGCTGTGACAAAAAAGTAGTCACAGAATTCCATGTGAGTCCAAAAGGGTAGGCCCAGGCAAGAGAGTATGACATTCACAAGGTACATCAAGCCATAGGGGGAGTTTAGAAACAATCTGATGTCCATATCCCCAGAGAAAGAGTGCCACAATAAAATAGTAAACTCTACCCTTTAAGTATATAGGAAGCAGAACATGAAAGTAGATGAAAGGAAGGAAAGGACAAAAACATAGTCAAAGCCCTCCACTGCCATTGCTGTTACCCAAGCCTCTATCACATCACTTGAATTATTTCCCTTACCTCACTAATTGTTTTCTTTGTTTCTACTCTTGCTCACCACAATTTATTCTCCTCCTAGCAGCCTGGATTATTGATTAAAAAACAAATCAGATTATGCTTAAATCTCTCATTGGCTTTCCACTGAGCTTAAGGAAAAATTCATATTCCTTGACATGACTTACTGGTCCTCTAAGCTAACCTTTTTCTAACCTTTAGTCATACCTTCTTGTTTTTCTCTCCCTTGTTCTCCATGATCAGCATCATTAGCCTCTGCTGTATTTATCACCATTGGAACATTACACTTGTTAATCTCCTAGCCTAGAATGACTTTATTCTAAAGACCTGCATAGGAAGCAACTTCATACTTATGAAGTTCAAGTCATACATTCCCTTAATAAATCCTTTTCTAATGATCCAAGCTAATCCTAATGCCCTGATTATGACAGGTCACCCTGTTTTACCTTCATTACAGTAATTATCACCATATAAATTTGTTACTCGTTTGTCTACTCATTATTTGTTTCACTGCAATAGAATGCAACCTTTGAGTACAAGGACCTCATTTATATCATTGTCAGCCATTTCCCAAATGCCTAGAAAGTACATGGCATAGAGTAGGTTTTCAGTATGTACTTGCTGCAATAGTCGAGACTGTAGAAGCAAGCAAGCACTGAATAGAAAATTCTTGTGTAATGTAGAGTCTTGATAAATTGAATGCATCTCCAACCAAATGTGGTTCACATGTCAAAAATATGATCACTCACACATATACAGATACACATGCTCTGGGTGTACAATCTTTTATTAATTACATAATGAGAATTTTGGAGAACATGAAGGATTTCACAAGCTGGTCTAGAAATATCTTAAGAGACTAAGAAACATATTGGTTTAGGATTTTTATTGTGATTAGGATATGAGGCTGTGACAAGGATTCTTTAAAGTAGATAGAACTTATATGGGTGAAATTTTACATTACCAATGGAGGGTGAAGTCAGGGTTGCCCAGATTGGCAGAGGGGCAGAATAGAGGGATGAGGTTTAAAATCTGCTGGCACAAACATCAAAAATTGTAGTCAAACTCTTTATTACAGAATAAAGCACTCAAACTGTAGAGAAGTCATGTATAAGACATTCTTGAAGTATTTTAAGCAAGATAAAGTTTATTTTTTAGAAATACCAATTTGATTACACTCTGGGGAAAGTAAGGGAAACAGGGAATGAAGGGGTCATTTATGAGGTTGTGGTGGTAACCGGGGTGAGAAATCATGCAAACACCAAAATAGAGATTCTTGTAGTCTATGAAGTGACAGAGTGGAGAGATCATGACCAATGTAAGAGGCAAATAATCCTGGGGGTAGGGGTTGAGTGAGGAAATGCATTACCAGAACATATGTTCTCAACATCAAAATCAATTTTGATTCTGTCAAAACAATGACAGCAAAGTCAGCAATTTCACCAACTATTGAAAGTAACTTAAGATGAAGGGATATTTCAACATGGAAAACATGAAACTCCATGGGCCATTTCTACATAGAAAGTCTCTGAATAATTCATGAATATGTCAGCTAGATGATACCATGGAAGAGAAATTACATTGAAGTAGTATAATTCAGGTGAAACCTTTGGCAGGTTTGAGATTATTTTGACATTGATTATTAGTGCTAGACTGACCTTTCAGATATTTGACATGGGATATCTGCTTAGAGGTAGCTCAAACTGTTTCCAGTCTACCTTTGGTTTTCAATTGTTTCCCTGGGACACACAGAATGGTCTCTACACTTCAGTTGGTAGGTAAGAAACAGTTCGACTTTTGATTCAAACATTCATGCTGCTGGCAGAGGAACTGGGCCCCAGCAATGCTTTCTCAGTGGTGCATCTTATAAAAGGTGACAGGATTAGAGTTTTTGCAACATTTGTATAGATTCCCAGTAGTGGAATGGTTGGATCAAATGGCAGTCCATTTTCAGTAGTAATCCAAAAGACACCTGTACCCAAATGTTTATTGCAGCACTATTTACAATAGCTAGGATATGGAAGCAACCCAGATGCTCGAAAATAGATGATTGGTACAGGAAACTGTGGTATATATACACAATAGAATATTATACATCAATCAAAAAGACCAACTTATGTTAGTCACAGCAACACAGATGGAGTTAGAGGGACTGATGTCAGCAGAAATAAGCCAGAATGTAAAAGATAAGCACAGGATGATCTCACTTATATGAGGAATAAAGGGAATACAAACTGGACAAGAAAAATTTAAAACTAACTTTCAGCAGAATTGAAGCATCGAGCATGAGAGGGAGGAAAGGGAGAATATCAGGGTTGGGATGGGAACAAAAGATTAAGACGATGCATCGTTCACTGGTGATAAGGTGGTGTGAGAACCCTAGGATAAATATTTACATAAAATAAAATTAACTAATTAATAAAAAATGAAAGGTGTGGTAAAATTTCAAAAATATCCTATATATTTGTAGTGGTGTGCTGTTAACATATGACACTATAACTGAGTGCCATATTCTTTAAGGACTGGAATCTGGAGGTTGTCCCTCCCTCTTGATATCTGTTTCTTAAATTGACTTTGCATCTGCATCATCCCTGTAACCTGGGCTCATGTCTCTGTTACTAGAAACCTTTGTGCTTGAAAGTTAACTTATCAGTCCATTCTATGCAGTATTTATTTTTGTGCAGTCTTATCCTGGGTTGATATTGTCGTGATTATAGCAAGTAAAGAATCAGTCACATCTGCACTTAAGATTGACATGCCTGGTTCGGATGACTTTAATCCTCAATGTGCCCTGAAAGATTTACAAAGATGAATCTCCCCAGCGCTACCCTGCCAGATTAGCTCATCTCTTTAAAGTAATAGCAAGGCAATGGAGAGAAGTATGCAGTAAGGAAGAAGTCAGTGAAAAGGTATAGATCATCAGCTTCATCTTTTTCATTAAATGTATTTGCAGATCATATTTCTATTCATAGATTCATTAAATATATTCATCTTCAACAGCAGAGACAGATACAAGCCATTTCACTATGCTTCCTTACTGCTTCTAACATGAAATGGGTCATTTGCATTAAACCAGAAACTCCCAAACTTTTTATAATCAAGGACATTTTTACTGAATTTACCACCACAATGTCTAAATCTTGAGATTAAAACTACCAAAATTCAATTTATTAAGCAATTACTTCATCTTATAATTGTAATTATCAAATTTATGTCAATACTCTCAAAACGAGAGCTTCTAGTAAGTTAGATGAGGTCTTTTATTGCTAAGTTTCCTGAAACACAAAACTTCAAATGCTATAAAGAAAAATTATATATATATATAACCACATCTATACTATATAGATGTACTTTTCCTAACAACATGTGGAGATATATATATTTCCTAATAGGTACATAGCTATTAGGAAAATATTTATAAATATATAGGCATATTAACAAAGTAATTATGTATGTATGAAAAATCATACATATGTATTTTAGGTTAAAAAATTTTACCATATATATAAGAGGAACATAATCAAAATTCCATAATATACAAAACAACCTTCCAAACTGATCAAAAAATGAGACAAACCAATAAAAAGATAGCTGACCAAATTATGTGAGTTTTAAATTTACAATGGAAAAAGTATCAATTAGCAATAAACCTAAAAGAATGTAATTAATTGAAAAGTCATCAGAGAAAGGAAGGTAATGATGAAATTACATTTCCACACTTAAATTAAAACACACTATTTCTCCTCTGAAGACATAGAACAATGCCTATTTTCATAAATATATATATATATCGGGTATAAAAATGGATTTCCATAGTCTCTTCATAATGTACCTAATGATATTCACTACAATTTTAAATAGAGGTAACCTTTGGTAGAGAAATCAAAGCTTTAGGATTCTATCCTACTGAATGGATATATAAGTTGCCTAAGCCATAGTATAAAGGGAAACTATTGAATCATTGTCTCAAAAAGTAAAAACAAAAACAAAACAAAAACTCTCAGAACTATAGTTACTCACTAGGAGGGACTGTTATGGCATATTACTAAAAAAATCAAGTTTCAGAATAATATGTAAATTATGATGCTATTTTGTGGAAAGGACTAACTCCCCTGTTTCTCTATATATTTACACATTTCTATAATCAGGAGAGATTATGAAATGGGATAGAGGAAGCATTTACAACTTTGTGCTATACAAGTTGGCTTATTAAATAGAGGTTTGTTAATATTATTGCCTGTAGTATAGAAACATGTTTAATGGGTGAAAAAAGGAAAAGAAAATATTTTGCAGAAAATCCCAAATCTGTCTCCAAGATTCAGAAGAAACCAGGCATCCTGGCATGGGAATCACTAGAGTATATAGCCCTTTGACCCTTCCTCTTTCTTAAATACATAATACTAGTCTAATAATTTCTCAGTTAAAACTCTTCAGGCTGATGCTAGCAATCCATTGTTGTCTCATTTTTTTTAACCAAATCTTCTATGTATTTTGATTGATTACAAATTTCCCTCTAAATAAATACTTCTCTCCATTATCATTTGGAATTTCTTTGCAAACAAAAATGCTGGGAATACAGATTTCAGGTAAAGGATATATTGATTCATGCAAAATTTGCTTTTATGGGAAATGCATCTGCCATCCACTTGATTTCCATGCAAACAGCAACTGTTCTACATACAATGTCATGTGAACACATTTCCCACAGGCGTAGACTGCAGACCCTGCCAGGGGTGATGAATCCTTACTTCCCAGGTGTATTGTGTTTTGAGCAGAGTAAGAATCAAAATAGTTTCCTTTTGGTGGTAAAGCCATTAAATATAAAATTTGTGATTTGTCACAAGCTAGACTTCTGATCTTGTGAATGAAATGCAATCATAGGGAAAGATAAAATAATTAAAATTCTCAAGAAAGGTAAAATTGGAAAACAGAGAGAGGAACCTGATGGTATTTCAACCCTGAAGCTCCATATACAATATGCTGATTATTCAACCTCCTTCTGGGTTTAATGACCAACAAAAATTAGGTTATCATAATTTACAATTAAGAGAATCCTAACAAGTAAGAGTAACATGTTTATTCCCTTTGAAAAGTCTCCCACAATAAGACAAAGTTATGTAAAATGATTTCTATACGTAGGTGTATAATTCATTCACCTGGTTTAATCTGAGATGGACAGGGAGAAAGGAAAAGCGTAGAAGACAATATCAGTAGAGGCAGATGGAGTTCAATATGGTGTTAAAATAAAAAGCAGGGTTAAGTAAAAGACAAAGAAAGTCTATGATGTAAAAAGAAGAAAAAGGTATAACAAGGAAACCTGATATTCTATATATAGCCAAAATGAAAAATGGTAAAAACCTAACTGCATAAGCCTGAAACTTCCCAGTAAGGTAATCTAATTTAATAAGGCATAAAAACTTAGGAAGAAGGTAAAAATTTTGGAGAATTAATTGTAGTTGTTTGGATATCTGATACATTTTACCCTAGGGTATACCTAGCTGATTTTATTAGTACTATTTGTTGTCTGTTAAAAAGAACAAAGTTCAATATTTCCCTCTTTTATCTACAATGAGTGAGGATCAAGGTTTAGTGTTATGTTCCTGAAAGCATTAAAAACATTTCATTGCATTCTTGAATAAATATTCACACTGGAGTACAGAGTGATTTATATATCCATGCAACAGATATTAACCACCTACTCTGTGTCAAATGCTGTAATAGTAATTACTTGGCAATATCCTGGAGAACAAACCAAACCAAACAAAAATTTCTTCACTAAAAGAGCTTTTCTTCTAGCAGATGGAGATGAATAAGAAGCAATAAACAGTAAATGATTGATGTGGGTAGCATTTTCAATGATTATAAGCATATTTGTAAAAAGGAAAATATTGAACCATGTAAGGAAAATCAAGAGAGGAAGGAGGGCAAGAGGATCCAAATTTAAATTCGGTGGTTAGAGGAGGTCTCACTATGATGGTGGCACTTGAGGAAGACACTGAAGAAAAGGAATTAATGGTCTATATAGATTCTTAAGGGAAAACGGGTCCAGGAAGTATATGTGCTGGAACCTCTATTAGACCTCTATTTGGGGATTTTACAGAAAACCAAGAGGAAGAGTGGTAATGACAATGTTAGAAAGGTGAAAGATGTATACAAAACCAATACAAGCACTTTAACTTCTATTTTGTTTGAAATGGGAATTCAATGCGGCTGTGAAAAGAAGAGTAACAATATTTGATTTAGGTTTTTTGGCTAAAGATCTTTTTTGGTGGCCATGTGGATAGACTGCAGGGGAAATAGCAAAGAGGTAATGAAACCAGTTTGGAAGGCAGAGATAATAATGTTTCAGAGCACGTTGGAAGCAGATGAGACAGGGACAAAGAAAAACAGAAAAAAAGAGAGAGGAAAACAGACTGATATAAACACATCTAGACTTCGGAAAAAAATGCTTTTATAAAAATATAAATTTGGGACTCATGAGTACAGACTTATTGATATAGAAAGTCTGGATGAAATTACCAGAAAGTGTAGAAAAGGAGAAAAGACTGTGGCACAAAGGAAATCATCTGTACCCCCTTTGTTCTTATAATTTGACAAATAACCAAAGAAGACCAATTGATAAGAAAAAGAAGCCAGAAAGTTTAGTGATAAAAATATGTGTTATTAATAATTAATAATATTAATATTAATGATATCAATATTATGATGTTTATTAATATTAACACATTACTAATAAAACATATTATTAAATTAACAGCATGACATATTAATAACATATATTGTTATACTAACCTTTTGTGACTTTATATCCTATGTATATATCCTATATACATTAAAGATCTTATGATAACTGAGAAATCTACACCTGATTTCAGGTGCCTTCTTAAATAGCTTAAATAAAACAATAAAGATTTCAGAAAAAAGAGGAGAAGGTCAGTCCAAGAGTTTACCAGGGAAGACAGAGTCAACCCTTGTACTGATTTAAATTCTACATATTCCACTGAAAAGAAATAAAGGTTCTTTGTGGGAGGTGACTTTACAGAGGAGAGTTCATATATGTCTTTTTCAAAGGTTACCTCCACCCTCAGAGCCCCTTTAATGAAACCAGCCTGGTATCAAAGACATATTTTAATGTGACAGATTTTTTTTTCTTCTTTACAATGAACAAGATTTCATTCAAAACAAGAAGACAAAGAAAAGGCTTATATAAGAAAATGAAGAAAAAACGGTTTCTGCTGTTGGTAAACCATGAATTTTCAAAGGCAGATTTGAAAATCTTCAGCAATTATGGAGGAAAGGGCAAAAGTGGAAGATGAGTGAATCTGCAGACACTTGTGGGGAAGTATGCGAAAAATGAATGTTATTTATTATTTTTATAACTGGGTAGACTCACTAGTGAAGTCATTTCAGAAGGGTCTCTTTATGAAAAAATTTTTGAACATTAAATCAATCTGCTTACCAGTTATAGATCTATTCAGTTTGGTGGTATGTTTCTTTCAGAAATGGGTATTTTATCAAATTACTTAATTTGTTATTCTATCATTGTTCATAGTATTCTTTATTCCTTCTTTGATCACTAATAGCTTGATAGCAGTATTTATCCCTTACTGATTTTAGCAATTTGAGCAATCTCTCTTTTCTCACAATTAGTCTAGAAAAAAAAAGATCATCAATTTTGTTGTTGTTTTATAGTATCTATCATTTTCTTCAAGTGCTTTGGGTTCAATTTGTCTTCTTTTCCATTTACTTACGAATCAAAGTGACTTAAGATCTTCCTTTCCTACTGTCAATGAAAGGTATAAATTGTACTCTACACTACTGTTGCTAAATCCCCTAAATTTTGATATGTTGTATCTTAATTTTCATTCATGTCAAAATCTTTCTCATTTTCTTTCTAATGTCTTTTCCCATTGGTTATTGAGAACTATCTTAATTTCCAAACACTTGAGAATGTCCTAAAATTCCTTATGCATTATTTCTTTGTAGACTTGAAATATAGTTTGTATAATTTCAATCCTTTTAAGTTAATGGACACTTTTAATTTGGTCTAACACATACTGTATTCTGAAAATTAATCCTTATATACTTGAGGAGAATGTGTACTATACTATTGTTGGGCAAAGTAGTCTTTAAGACTGATAGTTGAAGGTAGGTTACAAACATTCTATTTCCTTTTGCCTGTTTGCTATTTCCTTTTGCCTGTTATTTCCATAATTGAAAGTGTATGAAAATATAGTAGTAAAGCCTCTAATATAATTACTGGTGATAGCATTATTTCCTTGTTTTTTCTTGGTCATTTTAGCTAAAGTTTTTTAAAATAATTTTTTTTGCTTTGTTTTTGCAATTCAGTTTTTCTGTCATATCTTTGGATCCACTTTTACTAAGGATATATGTTTATAATACGTATGTTTTTCTGATGGCTTAACACTTTTATCAGTAGAAAATGCCCTGCTTTGTCTCCAGTAATCATTATTGTCATCATGTCTATTTTGCTTGATATTATTATAGCCACTTAGCTATTTTCTTGGTAACTGTGATGACACATCTTTTTCTATTATGTTATAGTCAGCCTATTTGTGCCTGAGCCAGTTATGAAGTTAAATAATTCCAAGTGATTGTCTGCAAGTACCCTCAAAAAGGGCTTTGTCCACTGAATGCTTTCTGAATCAGGTCAAATAAAGACAAGTCCTGAGAATGATTTTCTCCCTGGGGAGCTATTAAGTAGCTTATATGATAATTCTCTGGGGACAGGGTTGTTTGAAAGGCTCCAAACCTTTGGTGTACACTTCAGTGGTTATTAGACTGCTGGATTTTTTGTCATGGCTCAAGGCTGCTAATTTTCAAGGCTATTGGAGGGTTGGGGAGGAGACTAGGACAGAGAAAGTCAAAACACCACAAACTCATTTTCTTTAAGAGAACACCTGCTTGCTTTTATTCTTAAACAGTCAAAAATTGTGGAAAGCTTAGTCTGATTTCCAGTAGTCTGAAAAAAAAAATGATTGTAATAATTCTTGTCACTGATGCTTTTATGGACTAAAATTTTAAAGTTCTTTCCTTGCCATTCCAGATATTCTTATTATAAGTTAAGATTTTTAACAGCATCAAATGAGTCAGAGCACTCATTTTGCCTCTTCTTAAAATTATGAAAATTTAAATTACCTTTTAATTCACACATAAAGTCCCCAAAAATGACCTAGAAAGCTCTAGGTAATCTGGTCCCTCCCTTACTCTTAACCTCAAACTCCAACATTCTTCGCAGCACCTGTATTCAGTAAAGTACCTTCCCACTGGCCTTTTACATAGATTATTACCTTGCCTCTAACCCATCCCAGCCCCATCAGACTAATTTCTACCACCCTCCCTCAGGTCTCCCTGCAAATGTAACTCCCTGGAGTAGCCCCTCTATAACACACTGGTTAGTCAGCTTCAGTGTCTCCATCAAATGCTCTCAGGCATTTTTATTTTTATTTTAGTGCATTTATTACAATTGTAATAAAATATAATTTGTCTATCTGCTCAATTTTAAGATCCATGATAGCAGAAACTTAATCCATTTTAAAGCAAAATGTCCACTAAATGTTTGTTGAAACAAATGCATGAGTGAACAGAAGAAATGTATTTGTGGTAAATACTTGGCCACTAAAACTGTTCTGTTTGTGGCGAAGTAATGAGGATAAGGAGGGGCAACGTCCCTGGAGCACTGAAATTTTTATGCACACACACATACCACACACACACACACACACACACACGCTGACAAAAATGTAACTACTTCAGTCAGTGTGCAGTTCCTTCAAATATCAATTCTGGAATTTTAAAAGGATTATGCTGTTAACTATTAAAATTGCTAATCTAATATAAATTCCTCATTTTATAAATTAATATACCCACTCCCGGTGAGCAAGGAAACTTTGTAGCATTTAGCAATCCAGGTGACAAATGAAATGAGGATGTTTTAAAATAGCCATGTCCATACCCAAAAATTTTGTTATAATTTTCCTTTGATGTGTACTAAACAAACGGGTACCTCTAAGAAGTTCTCTAACCAATTCTGAGACGAAGCCAGGTTTGAGAACCACTGTAGGTAAAAATGTATCTTTTTTTGGAATTTGTGTCTGTCCATCCTTTATTCATAGTGTTCTAGTCCCTTCCAACAAGGAAATACAGTAAGATTTTGGAAAAAGTCTCAAAAATTTCATCTTAGAAAGACAGGACAATCAGAAATGGCCTGAGTGTGCATCGACCAAAAAACTAAAGCGAGGTAGAGTCTTGATGCTTGAAATAATAGAAAAGGCTTGTCTCTAGGGCAGAGACGACCTGTTTTCTGCTAATAAACTTCGGGGAGGCTTTTGTGGCTGCCTTGATTAATTGGTGAAGATGAAATAACCAGTGCTCAGGGATACATGAGACAGGGAAGGATTGTAAGTGACAATTTGCTGTTAAAATTCATCGGCCCCTGCAAAGCACCTTGATTAATGAAGTCACTGTGCCTGTCTTTGCTCTGAGGCGGGGGCCACGGTGGGAGGGAAGGGAAAACAAATTTGCAAGGATGCTCTCGCTAAAGAGGCTCTGCACCCGGTTGCATTTAATCTATCTGCTTTCTATTACGCAAGTACCTTCTCTCTCAATATTGTTTGCCAGAGCTGTCATTAATCACAGACTTGCGTAAAGAAACGGAGAGTAGGAAGAAGGTAGAGGCGACACAGCTCTTCTCGGCTGGTAGTAGGGGGTGTGGGGTGGGGAGAATGATGGGTAAACAGGGGGCCCAGGAGGGGAACTACTGGGTTATGACCAACCAGAGGAACTTAAAGCCGGATTCAGAGTTGAGCCTCAGCAGGACACAGCTGGATGCTCCTCCGCCTGCCACCGCCTTTGCCAAGGAGGTTCTTGGTACAACATCGCCATCTACAGCTAATTGTGAGAACTGCTCCGGGGGAGTCGCAGGGTTGCAAAAAAGATCCAGGTGTCAGATTCCTTATAACTCCCGTGGCTTCAGCTAATCTGTGCGCTGACCTTGGAGGCAGTACAGCAATGGTTTCCATGGTACTGGCTGTTTTCTCTAATATTTGGGCATACAGAATGTAGTCTTGCACGAGGCTAAGCTATGAACAATGCAAATATGTCCCTAAGCTTTTCCCTCCCATGAAATGACAGGGGTAATCCCTTGTCACAAGGGGAAGAGACAAGACGCTGTTCTGATGTTTGGTGTTCCTTACTCAGAACTTACCCGGTACTCAGAGGTTACCCCATCAGAGAGGGCGGCTGCACTTTGAAAACAACCTCAAAGTCTTTCTAAAATCAATGCTAAAGTTGTTCTACATAGTTACACTCAAGGAAAGGAAATCTCCATTGCACTGACATAGAGTCACAGGCTCTATGTTACTTTTTCATATATGATCAATACCATCTGGATGTTTCCTAATACATGCAAATCATTTTCCTGTATTTGTACATTTCAAAATTCTAACGTATCAGAAATGGAAGGGTCATCTTGGAAGCCCGATACTGCTATAACCTTCCCGCAGTTTCCTAAGAATGCCCAAACAGTATCTCATTTAATACATGGCAGGAGCAACAACATAGTAATAAGAAACTACCATGGGCATGTTTTCAGATGAGAGTAATTACGCTGAGACGTCTTCAAAAATGAGCTAAGTGGCTCTTTGAATTTCCCACAGTCACAAATTAGATCCAAATTGATTCTAACAATGAAGGTAACTGTGCCCTCCTGGTTTTCATGAATCCTCCTATGAGGACAGCAGAGTTCATTCCCAGCAGAGGATGCTATCCACTTCAGGCAGAGATTATTGACGCATGGCTTCAAACAAATCACTTGACTTCTCTGAGTTAGGCCCCTAGCTTTTGGGGGTCTGTACACTGATAAGATTGAATGACAGGCTCAAGCTTTGGGTTACCAGAATAGAAAGTGAAAATGTAAAGAGACAGTGAAGTTTCAGGCCTCTTAACTCATAGACTGAAAATGATACAGCTGCTTAAAAGGAGTGAAGCTACCGGACTATCCACTATCTATGACAGCACCCCAGTCATCTATGGACCCCAAAACCACTTCTCATTTTTGCTTGGACAGTAGGCCAATCCTTGACAGGTGGAATTGTCCTTCCATCTTTGCCTTCGACATACAGTAGAGAAGAGAGCTTGAGTTGTGACTTTGATGGTGAACAGGCCTGGCTGCTTCCTATTTCACTGATAGTCTAAGAATGCTTCCCTGCACAAATACAGGTTGTCAGCACCTATGCCACCTCTAAGATGGTCACTCCTCGGGCTTAAGACATGGTGCAACCACTTCCTAGAAATTTTTAATCAAAGAAAAGGCATAGTCTAGGACATTTTTTTAAATTAATTATTTTATTTTGTAATTTTCATACAATATTGGTCACCTTTGTATGGTTGTATTGTGCCCCTTATTCCCCAACTCACTCCCCTTTACCCTTTTCCCCCCTCTGGTCACTCCAACTCATCTTACTGCAAGCCATTGGTCTATGTTTGACTCACTGGTCTTTTCTTTTTCTGAAACTATGTCCTTTTTCCCTGGGTGTGAACTTGCACTCATGTACGGCAACAGACCAGGCTGCATGGATTTCCATGAGTAACTGAGGCAGACAGTCAGGCTGAGTACATCAAGAACTTGTTGTAGGGCAAATAATGTGGTGCAGTTCTCCAGGACCCTTTCTGACATCTGTCACATATTCCTGGTTCTGTGCCATACAGTTCTGATATCTGAGTCTGGGAATCCAACTCCCAGTTGCTGGTGGTAGAGGCATTTCCTACTGGGAACAGATGTCCCCAGGTCCTTAAATAGGTGTTTTGGTTTCTTTTTTTTTTTTATATATAATCTCTCTAATAAAGCTAGCTTGGTGGGACATGGTTGACAGCATTTCCCAGACAGAGTGTTAAAAATAGCATTCAAACCAGAAAATTACTCATTGATTTATCCTGTAAAAAGATAAATGTCTATTCATCTCTGTTCCATCCCATTGCAGGGCTTATTGTTTTTCAGCAAAACAATCTGAGCGAGTCTTCCTAATGAAGCAACACAGCATGTAAGTGCAGCCAGCACATGGTATAGGACAGGAGTCCCTGCCAGGCCAACACAGCACCCACAACTGCAGGGTGTGCACACAGCTTAGCAAGAGGACTGAACTGCCTAGCACAATGGCAGACACACAGCTCAGGAAAACTCTGGCTCAGAGTGGAGCAGAGGCAAAAGCTTGTAATTCACTGCCTCAAGAGTCTCTGAAATCACTACCATTTCAGCTTTGGCTAAAGACAGTTTTTGTAATGACAGGTGACCACCATCTCTATGACCCCGCCAGACCACACATGCCTAATAATGCTCTCTTAGTCTGTCCAGTGTTTTACAGCTCACCCAGGGCCACCACATGCCCAGTCTCATTTGGTTTGGATTAACAGCCCTGTTAATCCGGTGGTGGAGGTACCCACAGCACTGATCCATTTTGTTCTTCAGAGAGATGATTTTGAGTGAGTCGTCTTGTATCTGTTCACTCAATGAGCCCTGAGCATGGATGAAGGGAGAGTTCTGTCCCAGATACTAGGAGGAGTACAGAATAGGGAGGAGAGAGAGCAAAGATTGATACAGGTTCTGTATCAATGTTTTCTCAGGAATTAATAATAAATCCCAAGAGGAGGTGGATAAGTCATCAGATAGCAATAAATCAATCTTGACAGAGCTGAGAAAGTCACAATCTCTAAGGAAAATGCAAGGGTGAAAGGGTTCTGAAGTTTTCTGAATCTTAATAGGAAATTTTATGTGGTTTTCATTCTGGTTCTGAGGGAAAAAAAAAGTTATGTAATCATTATGAAATAATGTGCACTTTGAGATTGTAGTTAATACATTTATGAAATAGTTTAATATTATTTTCTGAAGATCAACCACAATAGCTGAAGAAAAGCAGACACTTAATTTTTTGAAGTTTTGAGCTTTTAACTTTCCTTCCTCTCTTCCCTTCCTTCCCTCTCCTCCCTTCCTTTTCCCTCTCTTTCCTTCATTTCCTTTCTCTACTCTCCCCTCCCCTCTACTACCTTTCCTTCCTTCCCTCACCTCCCCTCTCTTCCCTTTCCCTCCCTTCCCTCCCATTCCCTTCCCTTCCCCAACTTCCCTCATATTCCCTGAACCTCCTCCTACAGGCAGTTTCAATTCTCTCAAGTTGATCCCTTTCCCTCCCTCTTAAACTCAGAAATCTCACTGATTTATTAATGTCTACTAGGTTTCATAACTATTTTACTTATCACATTATTTGCTATATGAATGTCCAATATTTGTTCTGACTTAATTTACTACACCTAATTCCCTTATATTCCTTCCATTTTGCTGCAAATGTTAGCATATCACCTTTCCTCATGGCTGAATAGTATTCTACTGTGTTGCTATACCACATCCTCTTACTCCAATCTTCTATCTGTGGGCATGGAGGTAGTTTCCATCTCATAGCTATTTGTTTTTAACAATGCACCCTTCAGGTACTTATTTTACTTTACTGAGACTCCAGAGGTTAAGTGGTTTATTCCAGGTGCCTGGGGTACTGTTCCATGTTCAATCGTGATCTGGATTCTAATCTGATGCGTTTCAAACTTAATACATGGGGCTCTTTTTAAAGTGTAGATTTAGGTTTAATCAGTTTTGAGTGGAGCCTGATATCCAGCATTCCTAATAAACTACAGATGATACTGATGCTGCTGGTCTGTGTATATCACTTTGAGTAGCAAGGATCCAGAGTGACATCCTTCTAAAAGTGCCTATTGTCAAAGGGCAGGAGAAGGAATCAGAATGCTGAATGCCAGGCATGGCAAATAGGCTTTACAGAAATAAAACAGTAAGAAAATAGTAAACTAGAGCAAAACACTTTAGAGGTGTAGGACAGACCTGGGTTTTTAAGACCCTCTCTAGCCAAAGAAACTTGAGACCAGGACAGTGATGCCAAGCCTGAAGTTCTCAAATCTTCAGGGATCCAAGAAATTATCTGTGGAGATTCCTTAGATTATGTAGCTATTCAAAAATTAGTTATCTGAAATGAAATATTTACACAAGACAAGATCTATTTGACTAATGAAAACTGGGCTTATTAGTAAGAATTACTATGATTATGTCTCTGATTTAGTCTCCCCATTGTTGACTTAATATTTATTGTCTATGCTGTGTGTTCATATATCTTGATTTACTGAAAAATAGGAAAACAAGTTAAGTATTAATAAATATAATTCAAGCAGTAGAATAAATTAAGAGAAGGAATACTTAGAAGTGAAAATGATGAGAATGAATTCAAACCACTTACACACAGGGCTGATTTAATTTGTTTTCTCTTTTGGAGTGTTGTCTCTTTTTGCATTGGTTAGCTTTAGACTAATACCCAGTAACTATTCAAAAAGTTGAGTGAGCAATTTTAACCAGGACCAGATCCCATATGCTCTGATTTCAATATAATAATACTTGCCACATATGAACAGCTCATTGGGTGCCAAAGAACCTACATTAATTATCACATTCAACCATCACAATAACTGAGAGAAATGTGCGCTTATGTTACCATTTTACAGGTGAGGACTCTGAGCCTCAGAGAGGTCAGAAATTGCCAGAAAAACAGCCAGGAAAGGTTTATCCAGAGGTAGAATCTGAATCTGTAGCCCAGAGGCATTTCCTACCATCAAAATTCAAGTTTCAATTCTCTCAAGTTCATGTTTGATTTCAGGGTCTCCATATTGTGCATTTTGGTGCTGGTTTATTTATGTGAGCTGGGACTCACTCCAGAAGTGTCCCTGAGGACTAGAGGGAATATAAATAGAGCAGCCTTGCTTCTGTGCACAGCAGTGGGCTCCCTCAGTTGTGTGTTCTCTCAGAGTGTGGCCATTCCTCTCAAAGACTGGAATTCTCCCTCCTACAGACACGCAAAGGAGAGAAGCAAATTCTGAGGCTGCAAACCGAATTGTCCAGCTCTTGTTCTTAAAGGTACAATAGAACAAAAACCAGTTTACGAAACAAATTAATCCAGATGTGAACCCCCTTTTGCTCAGTCATGAGCATCAACAGATCCCTGACCTCTCTGAGACATTTTCATCACCTGATAAGAGAGAAGGAATTCTACATGCTCCACAGGATGATAGTAAGGATTAAATGACCTCTGATAGGCAAAGCCCCAGCCTCTCTACCTAAAGAAACTATTGTAGGCCTTATCACATTCACTCATTACTGCTTTGGAAAACACAATCTTCTTTCCCACTTCTCCGCCAGATCATGGGCTACCAAAGGAGAAGTTAGGTTATTGACTTGAGATAATCTAGAATGAAAATCGAAACATGTGTTTACCTTGCTCTGTTTTAAAGCATATTCTGAGATTCTGAAGCTGGGTGGCTGTAGACTATAATAGCATCTATACTGAAAAGAACTGACACTTGCTAAAGACCCGTTGTGCAGCCAGAGCAGAATCGTTGTGGCTGACCCAAAAATGATATCCATTTTGCAGGGAAAGCTTCTGACTAGCTCTATCCTAGACTAGATTCCATTTTTCACCTCTGTCTAATAACAGCAGAGGAAAGTAAGTTTGATAAAGTCATCCTTTCCCCTTCCCCTTTCTAGACCAATTGTGTTGCTTACCTCCTTGACTCTGAAAAAAAGAAAAAAATCATTTTCCTAGCTTGCACTCCAAAGGAAGTACACATGAGGAATGGAAGAGCCCTGGAGAGCAAACCACCATTATGTGGTGACCTCATAGAGGTGGACAGTGAAACACAGTGGCATAAACCTGGCTTTTCTGTCTCCCATAAAAGCTAGTGGTGTTTTTGCTCAGGGAACTAAAACAAAATCATTGGGAGGAAAACACACAACTTTAATTTTTAAAGACTAAAGACTCTCAGGGTTTAGTGGAAGCCCGTTGATACCTCTGATTCTACCTGTTCATATTCTCCTTCTGTGGCCAGCACAAGATCCCATGTATCCAATCAGACTGATAAGTACTGACTTTCAGGCCAGCAGTCCACGACCTCTTCATGGGATCTTGGAGAACACGTGTCAATTCAATTTTACAAGCTGACTCTGGGCAGCTTCACCGAAACCTTTCTCTTACTGCAAAGTCTACCTTACGAGACTGCCTGGGTTCCAGCAAAGAGCTGCTTCCTGAAAATCCCCTAAGGCATGGGTAACTCTGCAGAGTCAAAAAGGAACAAAAGAGTTAGAGCTGCGAAAAGACATTTGGAGTTGAAGTAGATAAGCAGTGGGGAATGTAGGATTCTCTTTCTCAGAGTTATTAGTACCAACAAGTGACAGTGACTTCAGTTAACTCACCTGTGCAGCTTCAAGATTATACTTCTCCCACTTAAAATCCCAGCCAAATACTACCATGACTGCTCTTGCACTAAAGGTTTGCACCAAGATTGCATTTATCCATGGTATATAAATGCCTGCTCACTCTCCTTTCCAGGGTGAGTTCTTTAAATACTGTGTGCTAGATCTTTTTCTCTCTAGTATCTGCAGTGTCTAACTGTAGATGCTTATTAATATTTTGACTGAATATTACATGCACAAATGAATAAATATGGGAGTGAGAAAAGACAAGAGACCATTTTCAGGCTTGTCTATCACTAAAGCTATTGGAAACATATCAAGCTATACTATTTAATGAGTTCTCACTTTGTGCTACTAACAAGCTAAGTGCTTTATATACAGTGTTCCTTTTCATCTTCACACTACCACTGTGAGATACTAAGAATTATTAGCCCCATTTCAGCAGGAAAAAAAATAATTAGAGGCTTAGAAATGGAAACACTTCATAAGTTCACACATTTAGAAAGTAGCAGTTAAGATTTGCACCCTGGGATGCAGTCTCCCTATGCTGTTCAAGCTTTGGACAAATAGATATAGGGACACATAGATAGAGAATATTTCAATTCCTCTCTGAGGAGTCTTTCATCTTGCAGCTCACTCATTCATCCATTGATTTTTGCATCCATTCAATGAGTATTTATTTAGAACCCACTTTAAACTGGGCTCTGTGTGAGGTTCCAGGGGGTGCACAAATGAACTATACTATACCCCTGACTATCAAAGGACCCACAACTTAATTGGAATGATGAAAATGCAGAGGTGCAGTATCCAATTCCTCAAGAGCTATGAAAGGCAATAGAAATTAAAGGAGGATATAATCTTTTGTTTAAGCAGACCCATTAGCTTCACACCCCCCCCCCCCGGCTACCCCATAGTACCCACCAGGAGGAACAGGAAAAATTAGCCCAGTTTTCATGTATTCAACTAAAATTTATTTTGGTCAATGTTTGCTTGTTCCAAAACATAAGTGATTTCTTATTATTAAACAAAATGCTCTGAAATTATTAACATGCTATAATCTGCAACCTCCCCTACATTTTCAGGTTATCTTTCATCTCTTTAAAAATTCCTGATGTATCATTACCATTTGCTAAATCTATCCTGTACCCTCTTATGTGGAATAAATTCTTTTTGACCCCAGCTACTTCCATTGAGATTAAATTTATTCCTTCTATTTAGGCTTTTTTTGTAGCAATGCTCTCTCTTTTCTGAAGTTCTCTGTAACATTTTTTGTCCATTCAGGTATCTCCTTTTTAATACAGATTAGTCAAAAAATATTGAATGAGCCTACCTGTTTATATGTCAGACTGCCGTTGTGGTCTATGAACATCTCAATAATCACAAGTTTCTCATTCATCTTTATATCCTTAGTGTCTAACACAATGTCATGGGCTGTATACTCAGTGAGAATCTGCTAAAATGAATGGACAAACCAGTCTTGTGTAACATTACTGTTCAAACATCCTGTCTTCCATTAGTTTGTAAGTTTTGTGAAAATTGAAACTATCTTTATATAAATCTTTTTATCCTTCACTTTAGCTCCCTATACTCCCAGTACAGTCATTGTATACAGTGGGTGCCTAGTAAATATTTGTTGATGAATGAACAAATTGTCAATTTTATAAAAGGTGTGATCTCATCTAGCTTACTCATTGCTGTACACTTTGTATATTGACATGAGAGAGACTCAATAAGCAACTGCCAATTAAATTGATATCCATTCAAGATATCTAGTGAAAATATAATGGACATGCTGTTTTTCCTGACTCTCTCCTCTATTTCCCACATGGTTACCACAGAAGCAGTCTCTTTTATAAAATGATGACTTCTTCCCAATTGTAGCTGATGAGTCTAAGAAAGAAAAACACCTTAACAGGGCACTTCCTTATAATTTTTGGACTTGAGGCCCAGCAAACTGAATTGATTAGTTGGAACTATTAGATGAAGAAATTATAGTGAAGAGACAGTCACTGTAACTCCAAAGGTTTTTTTTTAAAGGAATACTGTGCTCTGATTCAGTTGTAAATCTTAACTTTCCTAACCATTGCTGTGCCACATGACATCCTGAAGAACATCTAATACATTCTCCTTTTTTTAGATCTTTTCGAGATGCTTCCAAAGTAACCTTAATGATTACAGAGATCATTCTGATAAAAGACACAAATGATTGATAGAACTTGGACAAATAAGGAAGGATGACGAAAGCTATACTAAACAACAGAAATATAGAGATTTACCTAGGACCTTTCTAAAGGTAAGATAGGGATACGCAAACAAAAAGGAAAACCACTGAGGCTTTTGGCCAAATAAGAGATTAGAAAGACTTTCAGAAGAAATGACTAGACAATAGAGGGAAGAAAGTAGATTAACCTGTTAGCAGTACCCAGTGAGCAACCCAGCTGGCTTTAGAGCAGGGAGGACAGAAAACAGAGGACTAGAGGACAACATTAAGCTATGTTGGGTCCATCGTGTCACAAAGAAAATGTGACCTTCTTTCTTCTGTATTTTTAGCCTATTATGGCTCAGATGTACTACTTAATGCTGAAGCTATAGTGAATCAAGATGTTCTTTCTTTCAAGGGTCCTTCTCCTGTTAAGGAAATGACAATATGCAAGGGGCAGATGACACTGTGATAGGTACTGTGGTCTGTATTGCATTGTAAGAATGTTGTCAGGGAAACTAAGCCACTGCAAAGATTACATAGAGATTTGATGAAAAGGCAATGTATCAGAAGTTCTTTTTTTAAAAAAAAAAGATTATTTTGTACTAAGGAGAGGGCTTAACATAGTGGAGAGCATTGTAGGAAGAAGAAACAGCATATGTAAAATAATACAATTGGGAGAGAGCATGACATATCCAGAAAGATGATATAGAGACATCAAGTTTATTTTAGTGGGTTAGGTAAACAAGCAAATCAAGAGTGGCAAAGAAGTCTGTTCACAGAGGTACATAGTGCAATGTAAAAACAGATAAAGGAAAGCCAACCTAGCATGTTAAGGTAATTGAAGTGATAGAAGACTCCCTAGAGGAGCTGACACCATAGGCACATTTGATATAAAAAGAGAAAAGGCATAAAAAGAGTGAAGAGAATAGTAAGGGATGATTTTTTATGGAAAAATGTACAGTACCTGAACAAATGTTGATAGTTTGACTTGATTAACAGTGAGTAGTGTATTCTCTTGCCCCAGAAGCAAGAGAGGAGGAAGAAGGAGGAAGGTTCTAACATTACTCACAGCATTAACTTTTGCATTTCTTGTGTAATGTAACCAATCTTCATCATCAATTGTAGGGCAAGCAGCCTGGTTGTGATACCAAATGTAGTGCACAGGCAGGCCAATATGCGTAGGTTCTTTATTGGTTTTAGCAGTTACACAGACACACCAGGCAGGACAGAGTCAGACCAGGGCCAGGACTGGGGGTTCTAGAAAGCAAGGGAGCCCCTCAGTCCCCCAGTTATATTCACATTCTCTCTTTGGCAGTCTCTCATGCTTTCTCATACTCATGTTTGTGTGCATGCTCTCTCATGTTCTCTATCTCACATAATGGCCTCTCTCCCAGGCCAAGGTATATACACACACATGCGCATATCCACTGGGCCACACAATCATGGGGAAGACACAATACCCCAGGTGCTGGTTATACATGCTGATGAAAAGCATGATTAACTCACTTACCCGACACCTGTACATAGACATAAAGAATAAATGAATAGTCAGATGATACTAAACCAAAAATAAATCCTAGAAATCCAAGAGTAAAACTGAGAATACCAGAGGAAAAGGGAGAGTGGGCACAGTGAACCATGGTGGAGGAATATGGGTGTCTTGTTAGTAGGTGTGGTATTGTAGCATACACCTGAAGAGGTGTGATCCTATATTTCTTTGTCATACACACCATTATGAACAAATGTTAGCTTAATAAAAATAAATAAACAAATAAATAAATAAATAAATGGTGTCTCCCAAAAAAAGCTATATTTTAAAACATTAAGGATTCAGGATAGGGGATAGAAAATCAGTACAAAAGAGGTAAATAATCAAAATGAAAGAACTTTTAAACGTACTCATCAAATACAAATGACAAATTCAACACTTTTATAACAACATGGCTGTACTTAGAAGAAATCATATTAGCAAAAACAAGTCAGAAAGAAAAAGACAGAAACCAAATGGTCTCACTAATATATGGGATAGAGTAAAAAAGTCAACAAAAGACTTGAGGAAAAGTCAAAACAAGCTAAGCACCAACCTGAAGTACACAACTTTGAGCAGGAGGAGGGGAGAGGAAGGGGGGTGTAATCCCCTGGGATTACAATGTTGTGAAATTTATATATAAATAAAAAAATAATAAAATAATAAAAATAAATAAATGGGAGTTGACATTTGACTATTATGTTGAAAAAATAAAAGGGAATGGGAAAAAGACTGGAAAAGCAGAGTATGGGAAATATCTAGGGGTACAGCACTCTTCAGTTCCAAACAACTGTTGTCAGTGTAAGAATATGACCTTAAAATTTCCATATCATTCTTATTGACAGTCAGATTCATATTATGTGTGTCCATAAGAAACCTACTGGTACCCATTTAATATAGCTATAGAATATATGTATATGTTTAGGATGTCACTTTGAATTAAAACAAAAGTTTTCTGCAAGGCAGAGACCTATATTTTGTGATGTTTGAATTAAAACTTCGATTCTGACATCCTGAAAAAATGTACTTCAGTAATCTGTCATGAATTTTTCCCTTTCAAGTTTGAATTAAACTTCAGAATTGGTTGGTACATTGTGTACTAACTAATCCTTTTTTTAAAGGAAAAGTCATAAACCTGATTTGCTAATATCTTTATGTCCTAATATCTGACCTGGAATAAGAATAACATCAGAATGAACACCAGTATTACCTATCCTATGCTATCACAATTTAACAAATTTCTACTATTTCTTTAAAGATAAAAGCTGATTTTTCTCATTTCCTTAAAATCTAAGACCTGGCCTACCATGAATACCATATCAATCACTTGAGAACTCTTGGGTTCACTTAGATATTCTTTAGCATTTAATGTCAAAAAACCCACTTATACACCAGAATGGAATGGAGAGGATGAGATAAGAAAATCCATATAAGTGCCTCTGTCAGCTTCATCTTTCTATTTACTCTCACCCTCCCCTATCTTGCACTTTCTCTTGCACTTATTACCACTAAATATCATTCACATGGTAAGGGGTGTTAGATTGTGCGCATCACCTCCCTCCTTAGGACACATGAAAGTCCCATGCTTGTGTGTTAAAATTAGTGATTACAATGGAATATTATTTATCAATCAAAAAAATACAAACTTACATCATTTACAACCACATGGATGGAGCTAAAAGGAATCATGTTAGCGGAAATAAGTCAGAAAGAAAAAGATAAATACTGTATGGTCTCACGGTCCCACTTATATGAGAGATATAGGGAAAACAAACAAACAGATGGACAAGAAAAATTTAAAACTTCCAACAGGACTGAAACAAAGGACAAGAGAGGGGAAGGAGGGCAAAACTGAGGGAGGAATGGGCATAAAAGATTAGGAAGGTTCATGGGTGATAAGGTGGTGGGAGAACCTTGGGGTAGATAGTGATGTAAATTTCATATATATGTGTGTATGTGTATGAAAACAATTTAAAAGATAAAATTATAAGAAGTTAAAAAATAAAATAAAATATAATTAGTGATTAATTAGAACAAATTTTATATCTATAAACACTGAGGCTCAATAAGATCCATGATAATCAAAGTAACACCAAGCATTTATATGGCACATACATTACCACCTTTTATTATAGAGATGAGGAAACAGTTTTGAAGCAGGTCACAGTGCCAACATTAGCTATGTATTGAAGTTACATTTCAGTATTGAAATAAAAGTATTCACAAACTTAGAAATTACCCTTACCCTTATCATGAGAGAATTCATGGAGCCTAATATCTATCATTAAGAAGCAGCTCAAAAATATCCGCTGTTATTATGAAGGTTGGTTATAAGGTGTAATCACTAACAGATACATCTGGTAACCTCACTGGTTTAACCCCCTATATATAAAATCCATTTGGCTGTTTGAGGATGGTGGGAAACCTGCAGAGATAGAATTGGGCTTTGATTAACTCTGAAGCCAGGCTCCTCCACTAGCCCCTCCAAGGCTTTGGGGCTCCCAGAAGCTTCCTCCTACTTAGCCAGCTGTAGAGTGAGTTAGTCAGGCTTTTTTTCTCCATTAGCCTGTTTTACAAGAACCTGTGGTATTGCATCTACCCCATGAGTGTGTATGACCCAGCAGGTGTGCACAGGTGTGGGTATGCACACTTGGGCCTAGAAGAAAGGGGCCAAAGAGCATGAATATGAGCACAAAAGAAAGGGCCCAGCGAAGGAGTATTAAGATTCCTGGGGTCAGGGGGTACTCACCTGCCCCCCTCCCCCAACCCCAACCTGCTCTGCCTGATATGTTTGTGTAACTACCAGAACCCACAACTTAGTAAGTCTGATGGCTGCCCTCACAACTGGCATCATAAACAGGCTGCTTACACTACACCAACTCATGAGGCACCAACAAGAGGAAGGATGGTTTGGTACAATCCAGGTCTATGTGTGGTCTTTCCATTCAACCCCCATTGGTTAACCAGAACACAGTCATATGGTCACTGCAAGTCACCTGAGAAAGAAACTCTAGTCATATGATTGAGAAAAGCAGGTATGGCTTGGCAGAAATGTGAATGTCTTTCCCAGGTCCACCTAGCTGATCACTGTGAGAGCTAGCACTTCAGTGCTACTTGTCTGACTCCAGGTCCAAAGTTCTTCCCTCTACAATTTTCCAAGGCCCAACATGAAAACAAAACCAGGTGATCTGGTTTTTAATTCCAGGATCTCTTCTCCCACCCTTCTTGGCTGACAAAATGATGTTGATGAGCTATAAATGGCTGGGCTCTGCACATCCTGATGCTATGCTTTATTACAGGTGTGCTAAGGGCTGGCGCACACACTCATCTAGAGAACAAACTTTTCTTGATGGCTGAGAGAGCAGACACAGCCTTAATCTGTGACTGTTTCATGTGTCTCTTGGGTGATATGAAAAACTGATGATTCATTCCTGTTAAATGAGAACAGTTTAGAGAGATCACTAATTGCAGGGGAGAGTTTACATGTGTGGGATTTGTTATGAGGTCCCATTGCTGCATCACTTTTCTGCACACTGAAATTGAGGATAATTTAGCTATTTTTCAAAGCCAGTGGAGTGTTGGTTTCCTGAGTGTTGACCACTAGATTTTTCTTGACTTACTCTGGCTATCACTTTTGGTTCTTTCTTCACCTATGGAGAACATCAGGCTCTTTGCATGATGGGAGGTGAATTGAGAGTGATTATGAGAGAAACCCTCCTGGCATCAAGTTTAATGAACTCTGAGTAACAACCACCATTATTTTGTGAAATCCTTTCCATTGGTATTTACTCTCTCTTGCACATCTCAGTGGAAATCTGGTGAAAACCTTTGGATCATAAGAGTTTTGGGTTTTAGTACTGAAGAAGCCAATTGCCAACTGTCAAAATTCTTATTTGTAACTGGGAAGACAGAATGACCTTTTGGGTTACTATGTGGATATTTGTGATACTTCCCAGGAGCACACTATGGCCACTGGAGACTGATGACTGAAGTCCAAAGGTGCAGTACTCTGTTAGGAGTTGCATGCAGAATGATGAAGAAATTGAGACAGAAGAGATTGATAGCGATCTATGAGGCTAGCCCACAGAATGGGGATCCTGGAAAGCAAGTCCAGGTCCAACTTTAATGAAGCTGTGAAATCCCTTATATAGTCCAGCAAGGAAATGTTACAATGATGTAATGAGGAAGTTCCAAAGCATATGTGACATGTAGCAGGGAGGATGTCAGGATACGCGATTACAGGAGAACTTACCTATGGGGGCAACAGTCATCACTAAAAGGTCATATGTCTCTTGGGACATTCCAAAGATGTTCGGAAGCTGGGTTGCAGGTGAGAGACAGACTTTGGTCCACCCTCTGGTGTGCCAGGGGGGGCTAGAGAGATATAGGAGGTGTTCCTCTTATCTGAAGCTCCATCTCTCTGTATGCTTCCACGTTTCACAATACTCTACCTTGAGTAATGCTCAGGGCCCCCACCCCAAGGAATTGCAACCACAGTACATGTGCAAGTGTGTGTGTACACACACACACACACACACACATACACTAAACACTCACAGTTTATTTTCTTAGCACTTCATTTAAAACACACAAAAATTAAAAGAAGTCAATGAGAGAAAGTAAGCTTCACAGAATTGCAGAGTTGGGGAATTGGATAGATTAAAAACTATATAGAAGTAAAGTATTTGTATGAGATAGCTGATATTGATTGGTAATAAAATATACATTAAAAACAGTAAAAAATGAAAGTATGCCAACTAATAAAAACAAAAAGAAAAGTTTCATCAAAACATGTGTCTGTGTTCTCTCTCTCATCTCAGCTAATCTTAGCACCTTTTTGAAGAAGGCATGATCATCTCCATTTTATAGATGCTGACATTGCTCATGGGGGTGAATATCTAGACACATTTCTTTATTTTCTAAATTATCAGTCTCTCCTTCACAAAAACATACTCTTATTGTTTAGAAACTAGAACAGAAAAATATGAGGGTGAAGATCACTTTTGAATTGTAAAGCCTAAGAGGAACAAACATAATTTTGGCTATGGATTTGATGTTTGATTTGACAACTAACTACCCATTTTGCTAGGGTCAGTGTTAGTCACTCTTTTTACAAAGGAAGAAATAGATGGTTAGAAAAATAGAGAAATTGCCTGATTCAATAAACCAAGTTTAAGGGTGGTATGGAACTAAGTGTTCTACCTTGCAAATCAGTTCCTAAGCTACAATATTGAGATAAAACTCTTGATTATTTCTACTGAGAAACATATGTCACAGGTTCAGAGAACAGGTCTTAGAGTTACGTGCATCTGTGTTTAAATCTGGCTGCACCCGTTACAAGGTATTTGGGGAAATTAGTTGTGTTTTTCTGCAGTACAAGAGATGGTGATGATACTGCATAAAAGGTTTGTAAGAATAAAATTACTTCCGTGTGGCTGATGAGTGGTAAATGCTTAGAGAAAACCTGGTGGTAGACTTGGGTGGAGGTGCATCATAAGTAGACCATGAAAAGAGGGTGCGAGCTCCCAAGAGAAAATCAAGAGTTTCAGAATTAAGATGGGACAAGAAAGGAGTCAATCAAAGGTGCACTTTCAGGAAAAGATCCAGCTTCAGCCTGATCCAACAGGAGAAGACAAAAATGAAAATTACACCTGAGTTTACTATGTTCTCCACCTCCTTTTGAAGAAAGAGAGATGCACCACTGAGACATTGGATTTTACTTGTTCCCTCCCTGAACATTGAATTTTACAAATTTTTATAAAGCTGATGAGGAAAGAGGGTCCTGTCAAATCACAGAACTCTCTAAATCTCCACCCCTGCTTCAGGCAGAACATCTGGGGTACACTAAAGAAAGAACAACAGAAGATGAGGGGTAGGCAGTGGAACTGTAAGGGGTGCATAAATGAACAAGGAGACCTGAGTGGAATGGGCAGTGTCTGCTACAGTGCCACCACCACCACCATCATCACCATCATCACCATATCATCATCATCACTTTTCTTTAAAAATGAGGAAGATTGGTTCTTTTTTTATGCCTCGTATGAAGGAATATTTGAAAGAACCCATGTATTCTCCTTGAAATCAAGGTAGAGGTCAAGTCAAGTTTAAAAATAACATCCGTTCACAAGAAGATAGATATTCCAGATGATGGTCAAAAATGGTCACCGTAAATTGAAAGCTTCATTAGTCAGCCTGCAGAATCCATTCCAGGCACTGTTCTCAGGCAGGAGATCAGATCCCATTTGTGACTTATTGGAAAAGAGAAGCACTGGAATAATGTACCAAACAGAGATTGGGAGATTTTTTTAATCATGGTAATAAATGCATATTCCCAGAATCATTGAAATCATCTTATTTTTAACTCTCCACCCTTTACCTAATACAATTAAGGTCTCAATTAATTATACAAGAGATAAACAACAAAATGTATCACTTCCCAGAGACTAAAAAAAAAAATCTAGATTACTTTCCTGTATTAATGCTGCTAAATTAATAGACCTCTGGGCCAGGCATAAGTTAACGTTAGCCATCACTTCCCCCCCCCCCCAAAAAAAAAAAAAAAAAACTGCCTCCAAATTTTCTGGTTCCAAATGGTCTCCTTTTTTTTCTCCTGCTTGCCTCTGCCTCATATATTTGAGTGGGATATGCCATATTCTAAAGTCATGAAAACAGGTCACCAGGTAAAAGTAAAAGTAGACAAATGGACCCACAGATATTTCTCCAAGGCAAAAGCTCAGAAGTTCTTGCATATCATGATAAAAACAAACCAAATCCCGCTTTCAGGAAACAAAAGTTCAGGTCCTTGAATTTCAGTTCTTTCATCATGGCAGTAGACTCTTTTGAATGTGGGAAGCCTAGATTGATTATGAATATAACTGACTTTGAGGGAAAAAATAAAAAGGAAATACATTCTTTACACTTGCAATTTCAGTAGGAGATTTCAATTGCCAAATCCCTCCCACAGGAGAGAGTGTTTGTAGTAAGCATAAATGGAGGTTTAAATCCCAAATCTGAAGTGAACTAGCTGGGCTATTTCTCACAACTTTCTCAGTCTGTGAATCTGTTTCCTTAGCTGAACAGTTGGAGAAATGATATTATGCATGTTCAGATTTTATTGTGAGGATTAATGGGGTAATTCATGAATGAGTTCTGGGAAGCAATGGCCACAAAAAGACTTTCAATAACTATGAGGCATTATGAAGGCATCATTTACTTTCTTGTATGATACTGGGACAACCTAGAAGACAGAGAAAAGCCTAAGGATGCATCTGGTGGGCCAGATCCTCTTAGCAGCAGAGTCATTGAGTGATTCTGAAAAAGCAAACTAGCAAAAAAAGGATTCACAGTGATAGGACATCAGTTGAAAAGGCAAATCTGGAGGAAGTGTGTGATGGATAGTTTGTTGGGAATGTATCAGTTTTCTGTTGTGTTGAAACACTGTACCACAAATATAGCAGCTTGGAACACAGAGATTCATTCTCTCACAGCATTTGTGGGTCAAAATCTGGGCAAGACTCAGCTGTGTCCTCTGCTCCATATCCCACAGCTGTAATTGATGTGTCATTTGGGCTATGCTCACATCAGAAGTCTTGACTCAAGAAGACTTCATTTTCATATTAATTCATATTCATTTCCTGTCACCCATGGACTTAGGACCTGGGTTTTTGTTGACTGTAAACTAGAGACCACCATCTAATTTGGAAGATCACCTGCAGTTCCTCAAGGCAAACAACAATTATTGTGCCAAGAGGGCTTTCCCTGCCTGGCACTTATTTCATCAAGCCTCTAGATGTAATGCACTATAATGCAACATTCTCACAAGAGTGTTTTTAAAGGAGACCATCCATTAACTTTGTCGTATTTCATTGGTCAGAAAGAAGTCATAAATTCCACCTTCCCTCAAGGGGACAGGGTGTTTGTCATTGAGTTTGATTCCATTATTGATTGACTGATGACAGCTTTTACATCTCATTCCTCTCTCTTCCTCCTTGCTCCTCGGATCTGGGGAAAAATGATAAGAAAGCCTGGATGTTCTCTCATTTGGTACCAGTTAGAAGTTCAAACCAAGCAAATCTGTGGAATTCTCATGTCATTATCACCCACTAAGCACCATATAAAACTCAAATCACTTCAGATAATATTGGGGACCACCTTGGTCTACCCATAAAACCTGATTTTAATGAGCAACATCTTCATGCTCCCTTGGGATGAGTGTGATGTCATCAGTTTTGACATCCATCGGAACCAAATATCGGGTGGAGATCCATTTCATTCTGTGTGGTGGCTGCTACTACAAGATCTCTCAAAGACAGAAACTGGCAGATACACAAGTCAAATAAGGAAGTTTGGTTACTAGTAATATGAACATAGTTCTGAAACTTTCTAAATGATGACTCTTGAACTGTATCAAGTAAATATTCCAAATAATTAGAGACTCAAACTTAGTGGTTTTAAGCACAAAAGGCTTAAAATGGTCATGTTGATGGCAAGAATCTGCTTATTCTAATTACTCATTCATTATTTCATCCATCTAATCATTTCTCAAGGATTGCTGAGTATATTATCTATCAGTCCTATGTTAGAGTCCAGAGATAGAGTAGTTAGTATGAAATACCGCATCCCTACTAGTAAAACACACATGAAAGACAACATCCTAGTATCCCATCATACCTTTCCTGTGTAGCAGGAAATACAGAGAAGAACACAAACAATTGTACAACTAAGTTATAAACACTACAGAGTATAAAATAAGATGAGTGGTGGGAAAACTCAAGAGAAATAGGAGCTCTGCTTAGATGTGGTAACCTAAAATAATAACTGAAAGAGGACAACGTGAGGATCAAGCAAAGTGGGCAAGGGTAAGTATGGGGGAGAGCATTATGGAAGAGCAACCAGGAGCAAAGGAAACAATCCAACAAGAGAAAGAACATTAAAAGGCCCAGCAGCATAGAGAGAACTGGAATATTCAGGAAACTCAATGCATTTCAATAATTTAGTGTGATGACAGAATGTGTCTGCTATTTTAGTCTCTGAAATGCTGCTTTATAAAAAACATGGGAAACTTAGAACACACAATGTAATAACTAGGGTCAGTAAACTTCACATTCACAGAAGTTATTTTTTTTTTCATTTTCCAGTAAATGGAAGTCTTAGAGATACAGAACTAGACTAGAACTGCCTCGCTATTAATCAGGCATCCTCACACATCCCTACTGAATTGTCATTGTGACCAGTAAGATTGCTAACATCAAAACACTTCTCAAAAGGTCTCTGGAGTCACCACCATGTAACAAGATGCACCTCCATACATGGTCATCAGCAAGAAGGTTCTGCAGGTTCAGGTTTATGTTTTAGCTCCAACACATAAATGCTATTTAATTTTGGGGTTTTTTTGGAGTTACTTATTCTTTGTGAACAAGCAGTAACAATCTTTGCAAAGATATCACATATGAGACTAGGGGATTTCTTTGATTACATGAACTCTTTCTGTGTTTCATGCCCCAGAGTTGTCATTATAACCTACTACAAAGTTGGTGAGAGAGAGCAAATCTCCTCAGAGAGAAAAACCTCTGATCCAAATTGGCTTAACAATGAAGTCTCCTTCCATCTGAGCAGTGAGGGCTGCCATAGTTGATTCATTTTGTGTCAGTGCCTGAAAAACTTAGTGACTTGTGTTTATATTTATACTGGCATTTGGAGTCTCAGGAGGTGTGATTGAGTTATAAAAAAAGACAAGAGAAAACAGAAGTTTTTAAAAGCCAGAGCAGTGTCATTTTGTCTCTTCACTTTGGGTTGACTTCTAAAAAAACTTTTTGAGGTGCTTTTCTGAATAATTTCACTAAAAGGAGAAATCCTGCCAGAGAGAGAGAGATAGTAATGTATAGGTTGCAAGTGTATCAAGGTGTAATTATAATTAATATTTATAAAAGATCTATGTACTAAGGGTTATTTTCTTAAAACGTTACTTAGTTTCCTATTTTTCAGAAATAGATCATTGCAGAGTAAAATTTGTCCAAACATAAAATTAGGAGACTTATGGTCTTGACAGAATAGTGCTACTATGAGAACCCAAGTCTGTGGGCTAGCTGGGGATAGTAGTAAGCACACCAGGTGAGTGTGTGTTGGGGGTGGGGGTAGAGGAAGCAGGCAATGCACCATTTGCATCTTTCACTGAAGACAGCAAATGACCAGAAGTAAATAATTTTTATCCTCAAACTAGTTAAATGATTGCCAAAAGCATTCAACAAAGCAATCTTCTTAACACTTCAGGGATTCTTCATTTCTTGATCAATTAGAGGAAAGGTAATCTCCTGGTTGAGTGAAAGATTCATCAGTTTTAAAAGGGCAGCAGTTCTGAAGCGGTACTACAACTGCCTGCATGAACGTCCAGTTTAAAACAAGAACACTCCATGCCTTTGTTATATTTTCCCTTAATCCAGATGTTGCTTCTTACTCAATAAGGTAATTATACATCCTGCAACTACTTGCAAAAGGACCTTGTTACACACCAGTCACAAATTTGTCCCAAGAACTGATACTCTCAGTCCCAGACTCAGTCAATTCTGTCACTTTATGAAAAAGAAAACCAATGATTCCTCAAGAAGTTCCAGCAGGCCCTGGAAATTGGTAAAATGCTTTCAGAAGTAAGGACTGTCAACAAGGCTCATTTATAATAATTGAGTTGTAAAATCAGCCTAATTGTCTAGAAGCAGGGGATCAATTCAAGAAAATACACTGTGACCTTAAAATGAAATTCCGTATCATCATTACAATCAAAGAATAAAGGCACATTTGATGGCATGGAGAACTGTTCCTGCTGTGTTAAGTTACAGAGCACAGTGAGCAAGATTGGACTCTGTTTCTGCCATGGAATAATATGCATTTCCTAGGAATGATTCCTCTTTCACTCCTTTCTTCTCTCCTCCCTTGCTCCTTCTTTCCCTTCCTCCTTGCCTCCCTCTCCTTCTTCCTTTCCTTCTCCCTCACCCCCCTTCACAGATCTCTTGTAAATTCCATTTACTCATTAAAGTCTTCCCTGGGCACTTCATTAAAAACCCCAAGTTTGCCTTAATACATCAAATCCAATACACTTGCTTATTTCACATTTTAGCATTTATAATGTTCTAGCATACTAACTGTATCTGTCAAGATCCTGGAAAGAAACAGATGGGGCCCAGTGTATACTCATTAAAAAGAATTTAATGCAGGAACTATTTACAAGGGTGGGGGGCGGAGTTAAGGAAGATCAGCAAGACACTGCAATGCATCACAAATTCAGCAGTGATGCAGGAACCAATACCATACCTGATGGGGAAGGGGAAAGAGCAGAGAAAGATGACTGGAACCTAGAGAGAATGCAGTAACTGTAAGCGAGCACCCAGACAGGAGCCATGGCGAAGGTGAAGGATCAAAGCTACTGGGAACCCACAGCCCAACAGGAATAAGTACTCTCTCCGGTCTCTCTTGCTTTCCACCCTCTGATCTCCTGCTGAGTCTCCTACTTTCAAACAGAATGAAGAGAACAGAGACTGGTGGCTGTGATGCTTTATAGTTCATTCTCCCCCAGAGGAATGTGGAAATATCCAAGTGGAGAGGATCCAACAACAGTCAAGTTTACTTCATTATTTGTATACTGATTCATTCTGCTAAAATAAATTTCTAAGAGAAAAAAGGTTTTTGCCTGTTCTGGACACTGATATATTCCTAGTACCTGGAAGTCTGCCATCATACAGTAGTGGTTTAGTAAATATTTAATGAATGGGTGAATAGATGTTGAGAGACAGATATAAAAATATTTGTATTTGGGGAGTGGAACTGCAGGTGATTTTAATTTCTTTATGTGGCTTTCTGTACTTTCCAGGTTATTTTATTCCAGAGTCTATGAAGAAGGCAGTGGGAAGAAAGTCAATTCCTATTCTGGAATCCATCAAGTATTGAAATTGGTTCCCCAGCTCTGGACCATGCTGTCTCTATCATGTCTAGGAAGTGCTGATCAATATTACCTTTCCAGGCTTTACAAATATCCCAGATCAATTGCCTATATATTATTTATGCTGTCAAGATAATATTTAGGCAATACATAATTAAACAACAGCTAACTCTAGAGACACAAGTGGAGCATTTATCAGGAAAAAAATTCTATGTTGATTTTGACAAAAGGAAGGAAAGATGTCCTTCGGGGTTTGACAACTCATTTTTAATAAAACCAGGGAAACATGGCAGTTTCCTGGAACAGGTCTCCAACCTTTAGCAATTCATGTCCCAGATGGATAACACTGCTTGCATTTTCATCTAGTTACTTGTAGATTATAGTTACCAGTATTACAAGCTCAATTCAATCATGGGTCCCTAAAAATGAGGTTGGGAGTAGATTTTAGCAACATGTTTCTCAAGGAAGAATTTATTATCAGCAGCAAAAGTGATGATTGGATGATAGGAAATTGTATTTTATTAGCTGACTCAAAACATATACAGTAAAATCCAATTAAAAGTGCCTCTCTGTACTTAAGTTTTGCATGTCCTAGATAGTTGGCGTTCCATCATACAGCTGTCACACGAATATCAAGACCATCTAATAGAACTAGTATCTTATACATTCACAGAAATTTGATAATAGGACTGCCAGCATTTTGAAAAGAATGGAGTAGGTACTGATTTACACACTCAGGTATGAATGCTGTATTTTTACCTCCATCTGGTTTGGAAATAAAAGCACTTTTCTTTGTGAACGTTGCCCCTTTCCTCAGTCCAGATGTTGTCTCTTTTATTTCAGCATGGTAATTGCACATCTAAAACCAAAGCATTCCTTGAATGTTGCAAAAGAACACCAGAATGAATGACAATGTTTTTCCAATCAATAAAAAAATAAATCTTAGAGGCAGTTCATAAGTTTCCTTGAATCAATGAAGTTTTGAAGACCATTTGCCTCACATATGTTACATAGTTGTTTAGTCATTTATTTTTTATTGATAAAATATATTTTCTCATATTTACCATTATAGTTATGAAGAGCTACTTCTGTGCCAAGAACAATTCCCAGTTGAGTCAATGGCAACATGCACATAACAGCAGGCATTAAGAGGGAGATGATAACAGGAAGGGGATAGTTAGAAAAGCTATTGCTCTCTGATGCTTCTTGGCATCGCATGAATGCACCAAGGGTTGCTTTTTTAATTTTTTTAATCAATTAGATATAGTATTTCTTACATTGCAGTAGACCTTATTTTTCCCACCACCAAATCACCTGTGAACTATGACCATATTCCCTTGTGTTCCTCCCTCCCATGGTATATCCTCTTTCCTTCTCCTCTCCTGCTACATGCATCTGCTCTGTTATCAGTTCATTAATTTGCCTTTTTCTTAACCTTTCCTTTCCTTTCTCTAAAATCCACACATGAGGGAGATCACCACTGAGGGTTCTAGACAAAGACCTTTATTAATAAATGCCCAAGGGCAGAGGTCTAGCCAGGACTGCAGAAACTCACCAGGTGACAACAAGGGAGGCAGTATATCAACACCTTTGACTGGAGTGATAACTTGATTAATAAATAGTAACAAAGTTTACACAGTGTAATGACTGATTTGACACACCCATTTGTCAGGGTTGTATCTTCACGCTGGATTAACCATGTCAGACTCATAAAAAGAAAAGGGTCAGAGGTAAAAAATGTATAGCAGCCAAGAAGGGAGAGTGAATGACTTTTATAGGAATTGAAATGGAAAAGGAAAGGGAATTCCTTGGTAAATACTTTGCCTTGTGGCTCAAGGTCATTAAAAACCTAATTTTTATGTTTATGTAACTCTCCTACACAGCCAGCAAAAATCACTAAAAGCCAATAATAAAATGAGAATGAAACACTGGGGAGCTAAATATGTAATGTTTCCAAGGTCAAAATGGAATCTCATATCAGATGAAGGATTTGATTCTGGTTTGCTAGTTCATGTCATTTGACTAAAACACCAACAATTATATTGACTATAGTTAGTATTTTGCTTGGCACCTGAGATTTAATATAAAAGATGAAACTCTGTGCCATACTAAAAATGGCAAATAACAAGGATAAATATGTATTAGACTAGAAATAACTGGTATTTCTCTAAGTACCATTGAAAGGAAACATGATCAAGAGTGTAGCCAAGGCAAGGCTTTTAAGAGGCAATGTTTACCTGACTCTTTAAGATTCAGGATTTCAGTTAAGTTAAGGATTTCAACACAGCAGGGGACAAACAGAAGATGACAGAATTTACAAGCTAGAAGGCAGTTCATTGAGGAGACTAAAGTAATTCTCATAACTGGAGTAAAGGGATTCCCTGTGGTGTATCAGAAATGTCACTGTCACTTTGTTTTATGAAACAGAGTACAGAGTTATGCTTGAGTTCAAATCCTGCATACATATCCTCATAGCTAATAATTTTGGTAATATCACTAAACATCTATGGGCTCTAGTGTTCTCAAATGGAGAAAACAGATACTGTTAGAACCTCTTTCAAAATGCTGCCATATATTACATGACAAGAATCAACAAATTCAGTATTAAATATTATTTGATATTACTGGGACATGTTGGCCCATGGTTTGGGTTTGGATCTCAAAGAAACATAGGTTTTCCACTGTCTCACTCATGGAGAGAAATTAATCATATCTTAGGGAAGATCAAGTTCATTGCCAATATCACAGACAGTAGAGCAGCAAATAGTGTCACATCATTTTGAGACAAAGGATGATCAAGTTAGATTTGTACATCATCCCCTTGGGTCACTAAGGATGCTAAAGAAGTTGTGCTGAAGGAGTTGTTTTGCTTTCCAAATGCAGAGCGGTCAGTAAAACTTCTCTCTTCATCCCACTGCTAGAACTTGAACCTCAGCCTCACAGCACAGAGACCTCCAGTGCAGACTACACTGGCTTCTCATGACATAGTGGTCTGAAGTGCCCCAAATTTCACAGAAATTAAAGCAAAGAAAACAGATAAGTCCTCTCTCTCTTTCTAGTCAGATACCACTTCTTTTCCTCCCATTGCTGCAGCAAGAATTGATGATTGAAGAGCCAATAAGTCTTCTATTGACTCAAACTCCAAGTAAACTTGATTTATTCCAGAGTATTTCAGGCAAAATAAATAAATAAATAAAACAGGCATATCCTTTTCCATAAATAATGTAGATTTACTTTCTGGAAATTTCATAACTTCAGTGATGCTAGAAACATACTGACTCAAGTGCGTGAGGCAAAACTTCACCTTGGCAATCTATTGTTTACAGGATTGACAGTTTCTAGCATTTGTTTTAAGATTTTGAAGTTTAAAACTGCAATTTTTCACTGACCATGGTGACATTATTATCACA
Organism: Uropsilus gracilis; assembly: GCA_004024945.1. Lineage (NCBI taxonomy): Eukaryota > Metazoa > Chordata > Mammalia > Eulipotyphla > Talpidae > Uropsilus > Uropsilus gracilis. Next base: position 105,539 of record PVHY01001200.1, read on the forward strand.
CACTCCTTAACTAAACTGGTATGTTGCCTTCTTTAATCTAAAAGGCACAACAAGTTCTCCAAAGTTTCTAAGAACAATACAGAGAGAAACAAACACCACTCCATCTGCCACATATTTAAGAAGCAATGGAGGTAGCAGGAGGACTGACTCTTGGAACCTGGGTCAAGAATTTGCTTTGTAATTTCTTTCTCTGAGTACTGCCTAGTCAGCACCCAAGTTATGAGCAGAGATTGATATATGGTTGATACAAGATTAGAAAATAATCTAAGCTTTGTTTCTTGTTGTGCTGCCAGACTGAAGGACATAGCATTTCTGTAGTACTTTATAGTACTATAATGACTTTCTAAAATACAGTTAGCAGATATTGCTTGTTATTTCATTGTAAGTGAAATAGAAAAAACTAGGAGCCAAATTAATGAAGTTGTTCATTGATGGATAGAGAGAAAGCTAGAGGCAGGAGTTCCAATAAGCATTCTATGTGTGATAAAATTAATAATGTTCTAATAAGATTCAGAATTCTTAAGGAGTCAAAGAAGGTATCAACTGTCTTCCCATTGATGAGCACAATGTAAATTTAGAGTAGTTTTATAAAGTCCTAATATAGATGTGTGATATAGAGGAAGAATCTGGTAATGATGCTGTATTTTCATATCAAACAATTTTTAGTTGCCTTTTCTAATAGTCAGAAAGGTCTGTGTGGAGCTCCTTTACTAGGTCAACTTGGTGAGACTACAGCTTCCCATCATTCAATGAAATACTAATACAGTTGGTGCTGTAGAGATATTGGGTGAGTGTTGATTAAGTTTAAAATCAATTGACTTTAGGTAAATGAGATGATCATTGATCATCAGAGTGGGCTTCATTCAACCAGTTGAAATGTACCAAAGAGCTAACCAGACAAGTCTCCAAAGAAGACATAGAGTGGCCAACATTACACCATTACACCAAAAATGCTCATTACACCATAGCATGAAGAAAATGGGAGTCAAACCACAATGATATACCATCTCACACCTGGGAGGATGACCCATGTCAAAAAGACCAGCAAAAACAAGCATTGATGAAGATGTAGAGAAAAACGAACCCTCTTATAACTGCTTGTGGGAATGTAGACTGGTCCAATCCCCATGGAATATAGTAGAAGGTTTCTCAAAATATCAAAAATGGGTCTAATACATAACCTAGCAGTTTTACTCCTATGTATCTTCCTGAAAATATAAAACCACTAACTCAAAGGGATACATGCCCTCCTGTGTTCTCTATAGCACTTTTTAAAATAACCAAGTTCTAAAAAGAAGCCAAGTGTCCCAAAACAGATGAGCACATTAGGAGAATATGGCATATTTACACCATGGAATAAAACTAGGTGGTAAGAAAACAAGACAAACTCTTGTCATTTGCAACAATATGTATGGATGGAACTGGAAGGGGTAAAGCTAAGTGAAATAAGTCAGAAGGAGAAAGACAAACACAGGATAATTTCACTTAAGTGTGGAATATAGAGGAATGAGACAAAGTCCCAGATGAAGAAAAACTAATAAAAGACTCTGGAAATCTGGCTGGAGAGTTGGAGCTACTAAAGAGGGAGGCAGAGAGGGGAGAGCATCATGGGGAGGGGCCTAATAGGGGAAGACTTGGTGGAGGGTGTGGTCTGATGTTTGCAAAGGTTACCTTGATTTTTCACACTGAAAAACACAAGAAAAAATTAAAATGGAGAAGGATCAGGGTTTGGAGGTGGTAGGGGGTAAGGTGAGTCTTCCCTGAGGAAGAAATTTCACCTGTGGATGCAACTCAGGCTTGGCCTGAGAGCCAGCCAGCCTTTCACAATCTGTGCCCTGATCCGGGAATTTCCTAACCAACCCCCACAAAAAACTAAGTTTTTTTTTGGTTTTGTTTTGTGTTGTCTTGTTTTACAGTATATCTCTTCTTTTACATCTCCTAGAAATTCTTCCTCTAGGCTGACCCTGGTTGATGTACTCAGCTATCAGCAGTCTCATGTGATTCAATGCAATATAAGGTCATTCGGCAAACAAAATATCACGTATGAAAAAAATGTAAAGTTTACTGGATAGGAGAGGATGATCTTAAAATGAGTATGAGAATGTGGCTCTGCTTGAATATTACCTTTGGTGGACATTATTTCCATAACATTTGACATTTCCTTATATTTATTTTAATATGTCATTGAGTAGGCCCAATAAATAAAATACATAGTTAAAACATTATTATTTACTCTGAAGTGAAGCTTAATCTAGATCACCATTTTTTAATCAACTAATATAAAACAGAACAACGGAGATTAATATTGATAAGAAAGTTAAGAAAAAAATTTCAAATTTTCAGAATTGCTAGGAAATTGAGACATTGGCAAAATATTCTGACAGAAAAGACTCTGGAAACAGGCTGCTTTCCCTGTTGTTGGAGGCCAGAATTAGATTTAACAAAGCATAATTTGTGGCAAATATCTCATGACTAGCCTCCAGTTTTTCTATGTCTTCAGATCAGTGTTTTACAATCATAATGCCAAAAGCAGCCAGGCAATGTGAGATATCTGAAGGTCCATTATTTTTGCTACCTTGCAAAAAATTTACGATAGCCATCACTTCAAAATACCTTGGAGTCAAATCCAGTCATGGGATGGAAGCCAAAAGGCCAACCTGGCTATGGAGAAAAGAAACCAAGGGGCATAAGTGACTCCAATGGAAATGATCAGCATGAACAGCGCAAGTAAGGTGAAACTCTCAGAGGATGTTTCAGAACCTGCCAGCTCTCCTTTAAATGAGTATTTATGGCTTTACAAACACAGGACATTTTCAGATGTACCCACATGTAGAGAAGAGTAATGAAGAGAAATACTAAAGGTAAGCAGTGAAGACAGCAATGGCTCTTGCACAATTTCTCTAAAATCCATCACAACTGAATCACTAACCTGTTCTGTATTTAATAAGAAGTTGCTCTCTGACACCATAAATCCTGCAACAGTGTTTTAGTTATTTACCAAGTGATTAAACTGTAGTAATTTATTCCATTTTTACACCATATTTTCCCCCTAGGATCCTAAAAGATTTTACTGCCTTCCATAAAACATTTTCACTCTAAATAATCAATATTGATTTAAATATATCCTATTATTTTGTAGATTTATTATTTTCTTATTTTGCATGAAATTCTAACCACCATACAGTTTATAAAGAGAAAAAAGGAGCCCACTTCTAAATCCCCTCCTAAGGTCCTTCCTAGCTATCATCCCTGGCCACCAATTCCACCCAACTTATGTTTAACAACAGTTCTTATGGTGACATCACTTTGCTGCCTGTAGACTTGTTTTTAAAGAGGGAAGGCATAAAATATATGTGCTGCATTAACATCAAAATCTGCATTAATTATATAAAGAGCCAGGACACTGTAAATGTTTAAGACAATATGGAGTAAACTACCCATCTTACCTTCTAGAACAATCATGCTTGTGACATGGTCTTCCTTTTATCTCTGTCCAGCTATGAATGGGACAGGTGAGGAGTCTACAATAAAAATAGGAGAAAACACTAGATGAGGTTACTGCTGGACAATTACTTCTACTAAAATATTTTGGAGCAATATCTCCCTTGGAGTCAGTAAAAATCATAGCATTCTTAGTATGAATATGTTCAATAGCAATAACTTATTAAACATGTCCAAATAAAATTGTATATTTTATCACATAGTTTGGTGTATATGATAAAATATAAAATTGTGGAGAGAATGTATAGGATAAATTGTAACAATTACAAAAATAATCAGTGGGCTTTGGGATATTTCTGTAGACATCACTAAGTATGACTTTTTATATTGGGCTCCCAACTTCTGATTTTCTTCCCCCATTGTATTTAAAGATATATTTTACTCTCCTCTTTATGTAAGGATATATTCGTGGGAAATTTCAGGAAGTATTATGTTAGAGATGTTGATTCTGGGAAAGGAATTTTAGCATTGTGACCAGATAGAGTACATGCTTAGGGGAGGTAAACAAGGTCTTTGGAGGTGACAGAGAAAAGCTCCAGTTCCTCAGGCGAAGACCTGAAAAAACATCCAGACTGTTTAAGGGAGCCATGAGGATGGGACGAAGTAGCTGTGCTTCAAATATCTTTGAGTTTGAGACCCAAGGCAGTAATTGCTACCTGAGTGCTTCTGTTGACACTTCACACAGGGAGCTCAGGCATAATGGACTTGCCTTTCAGAAGCTGGAAAGCTGTTGTTGGGTTCCTGCCAGTGTACGTAGTGTCTTCAGACTGAGTCACATCTTTTAGACTACACACTAGCCAAATATGTACAAGGGAGACTGAGAATTAAAACCAACTACCTCAACTGCCCCTTAACAACAGCATAAGCCCTGGGAACTTGACAAAGATTCTGATCAGAGATGATCTGCTATCATCCCAGTCTATTCTCTATCTCCTGTTCACTAGAAAATGTGTGAGGGACAGATAAGCATTTTCTTTATTGAGAAACGATTCTGGCAACAATGTTTTTGAAAACACCATGGAGGAACAGGTATGTGATCAGTGAGGGAGAAAGGGCTCTCTTTTTCATCAGTTCTGAACATGTCCATTTTCTCTATGCATCTCTCCCTACTTACTAAAATGGAGGACATGACTCACACAAAATCTAATAAAATACAATTATTTTCAAGAGACAATTTTAAAATAAATTTATAGGTGAATCCCATAGATATTTATCTATTTTTGTCTTCGACAACAATGAAATTGTGTATGACACAAGTAAAAATTTTCAGCATGGTAACTTGTCAGGTCAATAGATTTATATTAGAAGTTAAAATTCTATTAATAAAATTTCTGCCTTTAAACCATTTATAAAGAATAGCTTTCAAAGAGTATTGACAAATATCACACCCATGTCATAAAACAAGATGCAAAGTCTGGAACACTATTGGATGATAACACATTAAGTTTACTGTATGTATTGATTTTTTGCTCTCCTGAAAGCAAGAAACTTCAGTCCAACTAGACATTTGATAAGATTTATTTAAAAAGACATCTTGTCCTCTATCTCACATTCTCGATATTTTGTCTACGACTATGCCATAAACCAGACTCTACATATAAATAGTAGCAGCTCATTATATGTGTGATTTCTTTCCTTTTGTACACAATAAGAGCACATCTTAAATTAGAACTTTTCTTTGCTTTTTCCATGGACAATTTTAGCATAGTAAGTCATACATCTTGATTTTATTTATTTCCTAATTTTTGCTCAGCCCTACTCCAATGTTCCAAATTTAGTAAATTAGATTCTAATCTAATAAAATTTTGAGCAAATTCCCCACCAGCAAAATAATAAGAGTTCCTATTATTTTGCACAATAGCTCATTGAATTCCCTATCATTTGTACCAAAAATTGCTGCACTTTCCACCCCTATGTTCTGAACTTGGATAACATACACACAAACACACACACACACACAACCCTCCATCATTGACAATACCACCCTCTGTAACCCTGTGTTCACAGACAAGTTTCATTCTTACCTACACTAACAATCTCATTTTATAAGCTAGAAGCAACAAAAGAAATTTAGTGCTTGTGCCTTTATCTAATCCATATTTACTGCACAGATGTCAGGAGTGATCAGATGGAAGAAAAAGGAGCTATATTTCTCTGTATTGTCGAGGAAAGGATTTGGGTTTGGGGGTGGATTATATATTCTCTCTCTCTCTCTCATTCTCTCTCTCTCTCTCTATATATATATATAATCACAAATACAATAATGCTGTCACAAAATTACCTGGCTGCCATACTCAATAAATAGTAAAACTGTTAACCTGTCCATTGTACAGGCTTACATTATATGGGGGGAAAGAAAGGCATTAAAAACCACAACAACAATTATTTTATACCCGTATTCTATCTTTTGACTGAGACTTAAAACATTTTGGAAATTATGTATCTAAATATTGTCCTTAGCACATCACCATCCGCCTCTGATCCTTTCAGAGAAAGATGCCAGTACTTAACAGTGGACAAAAAAAGACCCTCAAAATAAATATAGCACATCATTCTCTCATGAAACACAACTCTGGAAAGATAACACAATTCAGGAGACCAAAAGTGCATAAAGCCCAGGAGGTTTTTCCTCAGCTCTGAGCACCCCCACCACCACCAGAGCCTGAGTCCAGTTATAGATATTGTTTGCCTGACCTACGCAAGTTCATATGATTATGTCAAATGAAGTCTGGTCTTCCATTTACTCTTGAAAACATTGAATGATTAGCCAGTTTTGAACCCACATCCTGCAAGGTTACTGGCTGTTTCTGAACAACAACTCCCTCTCCTCTTGGTAAGTCTCACATACAGTACATCATGGACCTCTTTCTACTTTTTGGCACTTCCCCTGTTTATTTTACCTGTTCAAACTTCAGATAATCACATTGAGACCTTAGCTTTAACCTGTGCATATATACTACCATCCTTGAATCAGAGGTTTCTCTCCAAGTACTTCATAACTATACTTTAAAACTTACCCCAGGGCTGACAATTCATATTGCAATTTGGACATAATGATTTCAATAAATATTGATTATTACTCATGTAAGGCAAAAGAATGAGAACTGGAGAATTTAAGGAAATGACTCAGATGAAGATACTGTTCCTGGAAAGCTGGTCATCTAATGAGAGAGACCAAACTTGAACAGAAATCTCTAGATAGAAAAGTGTCAAAGCTAAAAGGGTATGTCTTTCAGGGATGGAGATTTCTTGTTGCTATTCATTAGATGCTGAGATGGAAGCCTTCGAGGCATGGATACTCTTAGGCTACAACCAGTGGGGGAATGAAAGAAGCAGCATTGGGAAGAAGTGATATTGAGTCAACAGTAGTCTTGATAAAAGGCTTCAGTAGACCTGGAAGCTCAGGCCTGGAAGGGCCTTTCAGAGTGGTTCTAAAGTTGGGCAAATGGGCCAGATCTTGATAAGATGCATACTAGTGGGATGCTATGAAGGTAGAGCTCACACCCATAAACCAATGTAACTGATTACCAAAGTGCAAAGGTGCTAGATCTCATTCATTCCTTTCTCCTTTCACTTTCTGGATTTAGGTTTGGCCAACCCTCCTTTATATGTTGTTCATGTGCAGTAAACACACAGAAATGGACTCCACACCTGTTTTTAATCCTGTGATGACTGATTAGATAGATGAGACAGTGCTCATCCTGTAGGCTATAAGCTGAGTAAGTGGAATCGGGTGGGTGGGGACTTCTTCATACTCATATTCAGTCATCCCTCCCCCTCCCCCCATCTCTTGATTTAATCTCCAACACTTTCTCACTTGTACTCTTACTTTCTTCCTGGACACGAGCAAATCTGTAAATCCTGAAGTGTAAATTCAAATGGAAGATTTTGATGATCATTTCAAAGAAAGCCCCATGTTGTAGTCAGATTTGTATATATTTTTTTATACTTTTATGACATCCTTGTGTGTATGTTCCATCCAGCAGAATGCCAAAGGATTGGAGACTGGGTGGCCCCCAATGCTAAAGGGTGAATGTGTCTGGAAGCATCACTCTAACAGCACCAACTTATTGCTGTAGTATTTTTACACCACCAGTTAATCAAAGAACCTCACTGGCTAAGGCCAATTTGATAATAAACAAAAACAACCATGGAGATGAGCAACTGACCAGTTTCTAAAATGACAGGTCCAGGAATCAATAATTTGGAAATATGGTTTTCAATGCTACTATCACCTCATCATGAAAGGGACTGTCTTTCTTTTATAGATGTATAAACAGTCATCTGGCTCCTCAGCTTCTGCTCTTTCTCCTACACCCCACTGCTTTTTAAAACAGTAATTAATTATTCAATCCCTACTAAGCGTAAAGTTCTTTACATGTATTACCTAACAGATGTCTGCAGCAATCCCATGGCATTTATTATTGCCGGCTTTTCTCACAAGCAAAATGAGGCTAAGAAAGCTTGCCAAGAATCAATGAGCTGCTAAGTGGCCAAGCCAGGATTCAGTCCTAGAGCTGACTGTTTCCTGAGTCTGTATTCCTTACATTCTGTTGCATGATCTAGCTCCTTGTTGAGGAGATAGATTGCTCAAAAAATATGAGAATGTTTGTCCATCTGTATAATTGGCAGGAAGTCATCAGCTATTGTCCACACATCTGCTATGCAGGCAGACTAATGCTAAAACCAATGGATTCCCTCTTTCAGCAGTAAACTATTTCACAGTCATCTGTAGCCTATCTTCAACAATAAAATCACTATAGAAGCCTTAAGAATAAAGACCTTGTGTTGCTAGAAAGACTTCAAAAGTCTCAGCGAATATGATCTTCTCTGCATAGTAGCATTGTGAGAATCACCAGAACCTATGAAATGTATGTTGAAGAGATGGGAGATGGCAAGTTGAAGACAGTATTTGTGATAACTGCTAAACCTGTTACCAAGAGTCCTTGGAATACAAGTAACTCCTCAAAATGATCTCAAATACTTGCACATCTCCACCTGAGGCAAGCTCTAGGGAAAATAATATATAATAATGCTTTCCAGCATTTGCCAAGAGGAGACCTCAGAAAGGCGACTTTAAAAGAGCAATTCAAGGTGCTGGTAAGTCAAACTTCAGGGTTTTGTCACCACCATGTGAAAGTCAAGACATTAACAGAGCTGACTGTTGACATGCCAGAAGAATCTAGACACGAGAGACCATCTATTATATGGTTCAACCCACAGGAAATATCCAAGAGAAGCAAATCTACAAGGACAGAAAGTAAAGTAGTGTTTGTCAAGGACTTGGTTGGGGAATAAGAAGCATGTTCTTATGGGCACACATTTTATTTTTTAGAATGCCAAAATACTCTAAAATCAATTGTGGTTATGGTTGTGTGACTCTTTAAATACACCCCAAGTATCAAATTATCCATTTTAAGTGGGTATGTTTTATGGCATGTTATTTAAAAAAAGCATTTGCCACATAATAAAGTACCAATAAAGAACCCTTTCTGGTAAAAACAAGAATAGAAAAATTAAGTAAATAAATAAATAAACAGATAAGACCAATCAACCTAAGATTTTATCACAAACCACCAATTAAAGTCTATGTCTGAAGTTCAGAGCACAGTTTGTCTAATTTGAATTGGTTTTCCTATTTCAAGTCTTTAGTTAGGGTAACTTGAGAAGAGAATCTGAAATCACAAAAGGAAATCAATACCACAGTTGACCAAGGCCAGGCTCAATAATACTGCTCACATTGGAGTGCAGTGAGGAAAAACAGCATTCATTAGTCATATAATAGCTACATAGCCCCCTGCTTATCTCAGAAATTTCTGCAAGGAACAAAGTCATTTTCCACCTATTATTTCCTATTGATTTTCACCATTTACCAAGAGGCAGAGCAGGAAGAAGCATTATAAGCAAAGAAGGTAAGACCAGAGAGGGCAATGGAGTGAGAAAATTTGCAATGTAGTGTGGCTATGATGGAATCTATATGCAAAATGGTCAACTGTGCCTCAATTTTCTGTGAGTTCACTCTTCTAATTCCACACTGATCCCATGAGGCTGGAAATTCCATTTGTGCTCCTGAGTCCTATGTTCAAAAATATCAGAAAGGTGATTATTAGGTAGAGAATTCCCTCACCATCACCATCAGCAGCAGCATAAGCATCTTACTGATGATGATCAGCATAGATACAAATATCACAATCCCAGTATTGTCTTATAGTGAATAACTGTCATAACTGACATTTACTTCCACCTTCAGGAAGCTTTCCCCTGAGTAACTAAGATTCCCAGTGAATCCCTTACATATTAAAGAGACAGAACCCTATCCTTTTAGTAGATGAAGAGACTTAATACATGAAGATTTTATTTTTTAAGTGCCAAGCCCTGTTCCAGGTGTTTTTACATAAGTATTAACTCATATAATTCTTAGGATAACTCCATGGCAACCTGTCTTAGATGATTGTCTCCATTCTATAAATAAGAAACTGAGGCATGAAGAAGTTCAGCAAGTTGGACAAGATTACATACTTATGAAATGATGGAGGGAAATTTGAGCAAAGCATCAGGTTTTTAAGTGCTTACATAAAACTACCATACAAATGGCTTTCATGAGGAAGTTCTTTCAAAAGAGAATGTTTTGACCTAGATTTATAATGTTCAGAGATCTCTTATAGACAAAGTGCAGTAGAAGTAAGGAATCCAACGATCATCATTTTCTTCATGTAGTCCATTAATGACACATGCTATTAATTAGGATTTTTCTGAGATTATTACAATTATCAAACTTTTGAGATCAAAAATTGCTTAATTTCATATCAGAAGGAGTCTTGGTCCTATTAAGTCTGAGGGAAAAATAAACTTTATCTTCATACATTTCTTTATTCACTACATTTACTGAATACTCAGTATAGTCCTGGTCCTTTTCTAGATAGTGGGAATGAAGAGTATTTGTAAAGTTTCTGCTCTTTCAGTACTTTCTTCTTGTGCAAAGTTTCCCAACCACAGTCCCTACAGGCATTTTGGAGTAGACATTTGTTGTGGGAAGCTTGCCTAATCCACTGTAAGGTGCTTAGTTTGCCTCTTATTATAGTAGGCATATTTTTTTTTTACAGATATTGCTAAAATGTTCCTGGATCAGGGGGAGAATAATCTACAGAACCACTGTTCAGTATGAATCAAAAAAGGCATCCCATGGTTAACGAGATTTGTCAAAGTATGAGACTGGTGAAACATGAGAAACCACTGTGTGGACACTTTAGGGTAGAGGAGTGAGAGTCAGGAGGACCTCTTTGAGATGAGACTGTTAAGAACAAAGATTATAGAAAACAGTATTCCAAGTCTTGTCTGAAAGTGGGGAGAAGCCCCCTACACACAAAGAAATACAACAAGCAGTTACTGTTCCAGAGTCAGAAGGAAGACCAAATTGGTCTGAAAAGAGTGAGAATGAAAGATGATAATTTAAGGTGAACTCATGGATAGAAACAGAGGACAGATAGGACAGGTCAGGCAAAAGGAATTATCATCTAATGGCCACAGGAAGCTTTCAATCAACATAGCGGCGATCCGGTCCTTTGAACAGAAACTCAGGTGGGGCATCATGCTATTTCCAGATGGGAAGCACACGCCAGCTATAGCCAATCTGCAGAGGGCATCGCCTTCAGCAATGGTTGCCAGATGACCCACGTAAGTTCAATGAGAGAGAATCTTGGGTCTAGTGGCAAGTTCTCTCTTCCCCTGAGACCTGAGGTGATCCATGAGGCCTACAAATGAAATTGACACAGGGCCAATTGTAATGAGAGATACTGAAAATTCTGAGAAGTGACAACATTTTTTCAGTCCCTAGATCAGCATCTGAGTAAGTTTGAAATCTGGTTTTCTCAATGACATAAACAATTAAATTCTTCTTCTTAATTTGGCTGATTTGAGCAGTCTTGTTTATGGGCCATAGAAATAAACTTAACTGCTACAAGCACCAATCATAGAGGCCAAACTTGAGTTTCAGTTGCAATGTCTCTCCTATGTCCCTTCTGCTTGAAAAGAAATTCCTTTTCAGTAAAAACTAAATGGGCAATAGGAGCCCACAGACTCAACTTAGGTTGGCCAGGAACACATGGCCCATTACAACAAATCATCCCATCTGTCTGCGGTTAGAAAGGCCTTTCTTTCTGTATGTTTCAAATATCCTTCTGTGTCATGGGTCTCTAAATGCCAAAAGTTGCTCTAATTCCTCCAGCTCTACAAGTAAAAAGAAGCTATAAAATTTTGATGACCATCAATCAGGAAAGAAAATCTTACAACCAGATTGTAAAAGTTCCCTTATGAGGTAGTTGCACTTAGAATAGAGAAGTGTGGTTCAATACAACAAAAAGTTATTTCCCCACCTGTCCTCATCAAGCTGAATGAATATCTCACATATAAAACTCCTTTTGTAACTGCACTCCAGGTCCTGGTAAGGGATCAGACTCCCCTAACACTTCAAAATGGTGCCCCCCAGGCAGAATGCAATGATACCTGCAGGCAGCATTGCCATGGGCCAATATGGCAGAACCTTTCCCAAGTGAAAAGCGAAACATTTAATCAAAGAAAGGCATCCGTAGACTATCTTTGAAAACTAGAGCAAAGAGAATAACAATGTGGTTGAACATATTCAAGAGGCATACTAACAAACACACTGTTTTATAGTATTTACTTTTTGAAGGGAACACTTTCTATTTAAGAACCTTGTTATGTTTTGTAATCTCACTAGCCTCTCATACCCATAGCAATTTATCTGTACTTCTCCCATGGAATTTATCCATTGCTACTTTTATTATCATTATATGTAAGTCTTATCTTTTCTACAAGAATGCAGTCTCCTTGAGGGGCAGGATCTTGTCTATCCTTCTATCTCAGGCATGACATAACACAGCAGCTTGTAGATATTAAGTCTTCTATAATATTACCAAAAAATAAAAAAAAATCTGTTTAAATGCATTTTTGAAAAGCAGAGTAAATCTGGATGGAAATAGAGTTCTTTTTTTTTCTTCCCTGTTAAAGGAAGAAAGCTGAATCAGAAGAAAGCTGTAAAAGTTGACTTTTAGTCAAACTTCAGTAGACTTTTAGTCAAACTTCAATCATGAAGTTGTTTCTGTATTGAAACTCATTAGATGAACTAATTCCGCAGTCATTAAAAAACTTAAGAAGAGAAATAGAATTGGAGTAAGTCAGTTCTATGGAGAGAAAAGTTCTCCATTTTTCCAGATCTCAGTATTCTCTGTAGTCAGTGACATCTGGAATTAATTTTGTTATCACTCTTCTTAGTTAATTAAGATATAAGAGAGAGGTAAGATAAGAGCAGAGAATTTTCAAAGGAAAAGCAATATTCCCCTAGGAAGTTATAAAAAGGAAATTAAAATGTTTTTTATTTGTTGTTTGATGTTGTGGTGAGGAATGAAAATCTAGAGGAAGGGAAGAAGGAGCGGGGAGGGGAAAAGGGAAAGAGAGAGAAAAAGAGATTAAATATGTGTGTGTGTGTGTATCAAGTTGTACCTTGTTCACTGGCTTCAAACCTGGCTCTAAAACACAGGAATTGTTTAATAGATGGGTATCTTCAAAGTCTACACCATTTTAAGGAAACTGTGATAGTATTTATTTACTTTGCTCATTTCCAAAAAATATTAGACTCAGGTTAATGGAATTATTAAAATACAGTGTAAAACAAGAGGCCAATAATGGTAATAGATACATAAGGATATTAAAATATTAGTCAATTAGCAATTGCTACCATCATAAAGAACATTTTCCTATCAATTATGCCTAACAAAACTGAAAAAATAAGCTATGTGAAACTATTATTTTTCCAATATATGCCATGCACCCCTTAAATATAAGGGACATGTTTTGAGAAATACCTAGTGAGATGATGTCTCTGTGTAAATGCAGGGGAGTCTACTAAAACAACCCTAGAGAGCAGAGTCCACTACACACCTAGATCATACACCTCTAGGGACCCCTACTGTATATTCACTCTGTTGCTGAACAAAGCAGTATGTGTTTGGGGGCATCTAGGTTGTTTCCATATCCTGGCTATTATAAATAGAGCTGCAATAAATATTTGAGTCCTTTTGAATTAGTGTTTTTGTATCCTTTGGGTAAATTCCCAGAAGTAGGTTTACTAGATCAGATGGCAGATTCAATTTTAGTGTTTTGAGTAACCTCCATACAGCATTTCACTGTGGCTGGAATAATTCACATTCCCACCAGCATCATCACTGTTCCTTTATCTCCACATCCTCCCCAGCACTTGTTGTTACTGTCTTTCTAATATGGGCCATTCTCAATGACACACAACAATACACTATTTGAGATCAAAAAAGATAAACTCATGCCATTTATGACAGTATGGGTAGAGCTGAAAGGGTAATGCTAAGATAAATAAGTCAGATGGAAAAAGATAAATATCAGATGATTTTGCTTACATGTGGAATATGGAGAAAGCAAATAAAGCTTAGGAAAAAAGATGAAATTTGCAAGCCTCCCATAGATCTTAGGTATATAGCAGGAATGGGGAGGGAGAGGAGTCAAAACAGGGAAGAGAAACACACAAGGAACTGTGGAGGTGGATCCAGGTGCTAAGGTGATGGGAAAACTATGCAGACTACACCTGAGGGGAGAAATCTAATACTGTTCAAAAATTAATAACAATGTAAGAAAATAAATAAATTAAAACAACAACAACAACACCATATAGCACATGACCAATGACCTTGCAAATACACCAAAAAGAATGCTTTCTGTTCAGTTTGTCCCCATTCATATAAACATTAAAAATCACATACCCTCTGGTAAAGTATTAAGGATAAATTAAAAATATTTCTTACTACCTAAGCAGAATCCTTAATTTAAAGGATGGCAAGTAAATATATTTGTGTTCAACAAGATACCTGCACATGAATGCATCCAAGTAGATAACAAACAACACGGTTTTCTTTCATGTCTCTGGTAGGTGGTATTCCAGACCCACAGCTCAGGCACAAAGGACTCTTTTTTTTAATATTTTTCAACAGAAGAACTGGACAATATCTTGGAATCTCAATTTGATGTTTCCTCTCCCTGTCCCCTGGGGAAGCTTCCAAATTGCAGTTAGTATTCGCATGGACTGCATGAGTCAAGGTAGGGATTTTTGTCCTGGACGTCTTTTCTCCCTGTTGGTCTTGATGGATTAAGTCCCTCAAATTGTTTTATCTTTAGTTATTGGTCCAGAAATATGACTCCTTCCCATTCACTTGAGTTTTCCAGGTATACAGGTTCTGCCATGCCCGATGTGGAGCCATTCAGCTGCTAGGTCACTCTGGGACACCCTGAAGCTTTGGGTTGGGCAGACTATGCAGTCATTTCTGGGGATACTGCTGTTTCCTAGAGTTCAGTTTAGGTGAATCTATTCTAGAAAAGATGGGCACAGAGGAGAAGGGGTGGGACTGCGGAATGTGCGCTCTCAGCAGGAGAGAGGAACACTTTTCCTCTATCCATTATGTTTCTCCAAACATTTTGTCTAAGCTTGGAATGCTCTCAATTCTCTTAAGTGCTTTAGGCTGTAAATCAAAGCCAGGAAGAGATTGGCAGGCTATTTTTTTTTTATTCCTGGCTTGTCACAGTTCTCTCCAAAACAGTGGTTTGGGGTGTCTTAGTGGTTGGAATACGAAGAAAATTCACAAGGATGGAATTATCGGGAGGGGTCAAGTATTTTTTAAACCCTATATATGGTCTAAAATTTCAAAATTATTTCCTTTCCCAGGAAACAGAGAAAATGTCTGTGAGTCTATAAGAAATAAAATGAGCATAAATTGAGGTGAGGTAGAAGAAACAAGAATAAATTAGAATAAAGTGCTCTGATTTTGCTGATCTCTGTGCCTCCAAGCACCCCACAGAACTGAACTTTGCATCTCTCTCGTGCCACAAAAGCATTCTTTCCCATTACATATTCTTAATAGATTTTGTAGTAACCCTGAAACATCTCTAGGGGTAAATTGCTGTTTTCTTTAATAAACCTCAAAATTAGAAGTTAAACTTTCCCCTCTGTGAATTATATCCAATAGCAATAACTGGTCATCCTGGCCTTGCCCTTGGACATCTTTCTAATACATGCAGATAAAGTTCTTTTCAAACTTCATAAATTAATCCTTTCAAAACCAATGCAATCTATCCAACTATTTTCCTTCAGAGTTTATAAATTTCTTAACAAAGAAGATGTCACTAAAATGTGTGTCTCTTGCCTCACACACTCCAGAAATTTCTTACTAATTAGAACATTTGTTTCACTACTCGTTACAACAAAAGAGCCAAACTTTGAACTAATCTGGGTAGACTATCCATCACTTGACAAAGTCATACTTTGCAGACTAGAGAATATTATCTTTTATTTGCGCATTATTGAAACATTTTAAGAAACTATTAGTCTCTAAACCTGGGCACAAATGGTTCATCTGAACTGCCTCTAGTTATAAAGATGCCTCACTTGATATTCCACAAGACGCCATGAGCACCTCTTTTATTTTGGTCATTTTCCATTTAGGGGTTTGTCACCAGGTAGGGTCAGGGGACATCCATTCAAATACCTCTGCTTCAGCACTCAGCTGAAGCAAATTTGGCTGTGAGAGATGCGACAGACACTTCTGAGCATGTGAGAACTGACAGTCTGATGCTGGGTTGAGAGAAGAACCTGACAGAGCTTCTGACATCAAACCTAAGCTTCATAGGCTGTCACAGGCCACACAATGATGAGGGACATCTTCTCTGAAGAGGAACTGTGTCAATTTTGTAGAATAGGGATGTTCCCTCAATTAAAACAAAACAACACATAACTGTGAATATACAAAAAAAAAATTAAATTGCACACGTCAAGTGGATGAATTGCATAGTATGTAATAAAAACAAACAAAAAGGAACTTAGTTCTCATTCCTAGAGACTCATAAGCACAACTAATCTTCCATGAATTCCTTTTCTGAATAAATTACATATTGATTTTGATGGAAGTCACTTTTACAGTGAGTGGAAATGTATTAATTGTAGAATATTATCATTATATGCAAAAAAATGCCAATCTCATTCACATGGGCATGGTAATACTGGCATGTGATTCTAAGGGAAATAAAGTCAAGTATTTAAAACACTAGGTATTTAGTGTTATATAGTCCAAGGGATATGTTGACAAAAATGTTCATACGCTAATTGATTTTTCTTTTTTTCATATTTATATGTTAAGGCATATATTTTTAGTCATTAAAATGAGGGAATGTTTATAGATATAATTTTTATTACTGGTGATTCATTTTAACAAGATGAAACTGAACTATCCAATACAATTACTCTAAACACCAAGCATTCATTCTATGAACAATTACTGAGAACTATGTGCAGTGGGCAGAAAAAGATGGAATGTACAAAATTAATAGTAGGAGACAGTTTGTTATTAAGTAGCTCTCACTAGCATAGTATCCAAGCTAGAAAAGTTCTCATTAAACTGTCGCAATTTCTTTTTATTCCTCTCATCTATTGTGTTCCCTGGAAATTATTACTAAGACTAACCAAGGAAAAGAACATGCTCTGTTCTTCACTAGTAGACCAGGTACTAGTGCTATCAGGTTTTACTGACAGTATTGAGAACTACTGAGCCATATTTCAAAACAGTATTATTATATTCCTCTCAATGGCCATGTTAACATAACAAATGTCCTTTGGGAAAACAACTAGATGAATCACTTATGTGTCTCCATCAATAACTGAGAGTCTTGTGAGAATTCTGGAACCAGCCACTCATCCTGCTCTTGTCCTAACAAAGCCCACTTTGTGATATCAATAACTAATTCCATGATAGTTCGGCCTCAGTAACAAGGATTGATGGTTTCATTATACCATTTAATGAGAACTGTTTTTAATTTATCACGAAGAAGTAGTGTAATTGGTGAAAGAACAGCTGTTGCAGGTCATGTGGAAAAAAATATGACTGAGTGACAGATAGTGGCGAAATTTTCTAGGCAACCCAAGTGGTGTTTTAGTCTTTAGTAATGCATGACGTGTAGGGGAAGGAAGCCTGCCATCTGTCATGTTTCATCTACAGAACATCTCTGAACTTGATCACCTGTGTACAGGCAATAGCAAGAAAGACTTGCAGAACCAGGAGCCATGTTGCCTCTATAAAGTCTACTTCCCCATTATATGATATCACCTTGACTCAGTGCTCATGCAGGTGAACAATGACTTCTGATTATGGGCCCTTCTTGGATATCAAATTCTAATATTTTTGTATTGTTCAAACAAGTAATGTATAACTATTTTTTTATTAAAGAGATGGCTGGAATTAGACTTATTATGTACTAGGCAAATGTCCTTATTAAGGAAAGACCCTTAATGTATCCATTAGTCAGGGTCCCAAACAAGTAGGTGCATATGAAAGTGTGTATGTGTTGTGTGAGATATTGTTAAGGAATTATCTTGTGCAATTGTGGCAACTGACAGTCAGAAATATGTAGGGTAGGCTATCAGGGTAGAAAATTCAGGAAGATTTTATAAGTGTTGATGAACAATGGCTTCTCTGAGGAACCCTGGTTTATGTTCATAAACCTATTGAATGAAACCTACCCATATTATTTAAGAAAAATAGTCATTCTTTAAAGTTGAATGATTCAGATATTAATGACATCTGTACAATACTTTCATAGCAACATCTAGACAAGACCAAACAAGTAGGGGTGACTGGTAGCCAAATTGACATAAAATCTGACCATCACATTTAGGAACAAAAGAACCTTCCAAAGTTCTGTTTTCAAACATCTATCCTACATTCTCTAGGACTAAATGACATAATATTTCTACATGAATGTTACCTCTCTTTCTTCAAAGACAGAAGGAATACATTACTAATCAGTTACAACAAACTTTTCTACTGAGTACAGAGATATTTCTCAATCCAGGACTCCAAAATGACACTTCTATTTGATTTGAGCTAGTATGTAAAATAAAACATATTGACATTTCCTTCTTATACAATTTAGTCACCTGTACTTTTCCGTTTTGTCTTTCTGCTGATTGTCACAAAGGGTAGTTGTTTATCAATTATATATGAATCACTGAACATGAGGACTGGTCAGAGATGAAGGCAAGAAAAGAAACAATGGAACCATGAAAATCCAACAGTTGTGTAGAAGGACTAGTGTTTCCAAATAATAATGTCTAATATTTCAAATCTTGTATATAATTAAAGTATATACATGAGTCAGAGAACGAGATGAGGTGTTGTTCCAGCTCATGATAAGAACAGATAAAACTTCATGGACTAAAAAAAGACCAAGCTGAGACAAAAGTTCCCAAGACAAACTCAAGGTGAACAGGTGGTGGGGCTGTTCAGAGTCATGAAGGACCCATGATGACTTTTAAAATCATGTTCCGCCCAGTGGAGAAGTCACTGGAGTGTTTAGCCCAATGGCTACAGCCAATGTTTCTTAAGTCTTGGTTACCTTAGTCTTTACAACACAGTGTGGGAAGATGCTGAGTCTGGTTTTAAGGCTTCCTGTTCAAGCTGAGAATCACTATGACACAGAACTACTCTTCGCTGCCAGTCTAGAGTTCAACCCAGGATTCTCTGGAAAGCAGGAAAGAAGGTTGAGCAATCTACGTACGGTTCAACGTATGTGGCTCTGCCACTTCTAACTTACTGTATTTAGTTTCTGGGTTTCCACTGATCTTTTATGAATCATGTAGGGAATCAAATCCTTCACACTCATGTCTATCTTGTTTTCTTCATTTCTCACAATTGAAACAACTATCAAGCTCATGAAATCAAAATACTAGGAAGATGTTGTATCAACATCTCCCTTGGACACTATGTCAAAGAACTAAATCTTATTCCATCTCTCCATTTCTTTACTTTGCCCCTGCCTCAACAGAGGCAATTATCCTCTTTCTCTTCAGCTTTGGATAAAAGCTCTCTGAAGGCTTTTTTGCCTTCCATCTAGGCAATTTTGATATTTATGCTCACTTTCTGATAAATCCAAGGTCCTTTCAACATGATTCTGGAAATTCCTTTTATCATTCTTTTTGATAACTCATAATACTATCAAATAAGAGTCACATTCCTTAATTTAACTTTTAATGTCTTCCAAAACATCTACACATAATCCATCTTTCCAAAGTTACCTCCAATAGTCACTTCTTCTGAACTTTATAATTAAGAAGCTTAAGTTAATTTTCATTCCTAGAAAATGCCTTGCTTTATTCATTTACAGGTCCTTCCACATGTGTTCCCCCAACTAGTTATTTCTACTGTTAGTCTATTATCCAAAGTCCAGCTATAAAGTTACCTCCTTTGCAAAGATCTTCCCTGATCTCTAATTACAAGGAATTCTCCTTTTTAATAAAACACGAGATCCCTTGTAACATTAGCATTTTATTGTAGTTGTCTAAGAATAAGCTGCCTTCCCTTACTGCATAAACTCCTTGATGGCAAGAATCATTTTTTATTCACCTTTCTTTCACCAACAGTGTTTTCCACACAGATATATGGTACATGTTTGGTAAGAGGAATAATACTTTAAAGAGCAAATCAATACTTGGAGCAAACTCATTCCTCAGTCACCTTTCATAATCCATGCGAATGAAAGATCTGGTTAGCAAAGATAATTGTAATCTTGAGAAAACCCCTCAGCTTCGCAGTATACACCTCTCTAACATCTTTTTTACTAAAGCAATTTAAAAGTATCAAAAAAATCCAATATGAGTTATTTTCTTCACTCTATACTCAGTCTCTTTTATTCTTCCATTCTTTCATTCAACAAAAAGTCTTTGTTTTTTAATATACTCCAGGCCCAATATTTGGTGCTAAAACTACAGAGCACATGCTTCTTGCCTTCAAGGGCTTTCTGTGGGGGTGACAGAAAAGTCAATCTTATTTCAGTATGTATGACAAGAACTCTAACGCAAAAATACAGTTGTACTTGCAAGGCAAAGGAGACATATTAAGAAAAATCAAGATTCAGTGAAGAGTTTGCTGAAATAGTAATGTCTCTGCTGAATTTTTAAGGGAAAAAGAAGTTATATAAATGGACATGTTTGGAGGAAATTGTCCTCTTGGGAGAAGAATTGCATATGTGAGAGTGCAGGGCGAGGGGAAACTGGATGAGCTTTAAGATCTGTGAACAGTTACTCACAGAAAACAACACTGAAGTAGTAGAATTTCTTGTGGCTGTTGAAACAAATTATCACAAACTCATTGCTTTACAAGAGCATATATAATTTTCCTCACAACTCACAACTCTGGGAGCTAGAAAATGGAAATCGGTTTTGCCAAAGTGAAATCAAGGTGTCAGCAAAGCCTTGCTCCCTTCCAAGTTCTAGATTAAAATGTCTCTATCTACCCAAAGGATACAAAATCACTAATACAAGAGGAAACCTGTACTCCTATGTTTATTGTAGCACTATTCATAATAAAGAGAATATGGAGATAATCCAAATGTCCCAAAATAGGCAAATGGATCAAAAAGTTTTGATGTATTTATATGATGGAATATTATTCAGCAATCAAAAAGACAAACTCATGTTATTTGTGGTGATATGGATGGAGCTAGAAGGAATCATGCTAGCTGAAATAAGCCAGAAAGAAAAAGATAAATACCAGATGCTTTTACTTATATGTGGAATATAAAGAATATAGACAAAAGGACAAGAAAAAATTAAAACTAGCAAACTAATAAAATAATTAAGATGGCTCTGGCATTCTCTGACTTGTCTCTGCATTTCTCTACTTTCTGCTTTGATAGTCACATTGATTCTTCTTCTTCAGAGTGGTCCGACCTTATTCTGCCTCTCTTAAAAGACAGAGATGCTATTGAGAGGCATACCTGGATAATGCAGATTGAACTCAAGATCTTCCAGTTGATCACATATGAAAGATCATATGCTGCTCACCCGGTGTAGCAGCATTTATAGGTTCCAGAGAATGGAAGGTAGGTATAAGGCTTGGGGAGCCTTTTTTCAGCCTACCACGCATGCATCATCAAGAAACGTTTTGTGTGCTTATCTAACATAAAGAGGAGAAAGGTAAACATGCAGAAAAATCTCAAGGCCTACCAGGCCTCTAAATACATGGACCCACAGGTAAAATGTTGAAAACTGAAACTCTATTGCTCACATTCCTCTAAAGAAAGACTAATTAAATTTTGGTGCTACTTTTTCTGAGATTGGAGAAATTCCCTGCAGATCTGATGCAGAAATGATCTCTCTAGATATAAAGGGAAAAAAAAACCAATTTATTTGTTTTAGATAAGGAGGGGAAGAGGGAGAATGTGATTCTTTTAATAACATAAGTCACTTGGGAACAGAGAAGGCAAGACTCCTCCCTAAGATATCACAGCCAACGCATATCAGAGCACAATTCCACTTGCCCTTCATGCCACACTTGAAAAGACACACTGAACCTTTCTAGAGTTGAAAACAAATTCTCAGGATATACTATATTCAAATTCATGGCTATTATTGGTAAAAAGAGGGAGATATTTTCCTTCATTTTAAGTACAAAAACAAGGCTCACAGAGATTAAAGATCAATCAGATACTGAAAAAAAGAGCAAGAACTTGCATCTGATTTATTTTTCAGACTTTTTTGCCTAATATTACCGAAGAAAACAAGAAGCATAGAAAATGAGAAGACATTTCCTCCAAAGCAAGAAGTCCTTCAAACCCTGCATCTAATGAGTGACCCCATCATCTTCGTTTCCAATTTGTGAAGCTAAGTCAGCCAAATGACATTGATTTTATTGCATATTCCAAGATATCATAATGATAATTAATCACCTAGAAAACAATACAGTCTGTTGTATCTCCAGAGAAGCAAAGAGCTAAGTTTCTTCTTGCTGAATTACACCCAATGAGTGCCACTAACCTTCAAATGCACTACTAAATTATTTAGTTTTGGACAGTTTAATACAATTCCTTGTTATTGATATGATTTTAATATCTAATAGTGCAAAAGGGTAGTGGTAAAAAGGATAGAGCTCAGACAGGAGGAAAGGTAAAATTGTCATCAGTATTGGAGATTCACTGCAAGTGGATTATGCTAAATACATTTTATTACTTGGTTCTAACTTAAAAATTCTAAAGAGTAGTCAGTCAATCTGAGAACTAAAAACAGTGGGGAGTGGCTATATTCTCATTTCCTCCTTTCTTCCTCTCCTCATTTCTTCAATAAAATTGGGATCTGAGGGTGTTTCAGTCATCCAAGGGAAAAGGTATGTCTTCAGCAAACATTAACTGAGCACCTACTATGAGCAGGGCCAAGCATTAGGCATTTCAGCCCTAAAGTTTCCTTTCTTCAGTTGAATTTAAATTTCCCAATTAACTGGGGAAAGAATGAATTGGTGTGTGTTACCTGCTGCAATGAAGATGTATTCTAAGTACCCTGACACAAAGAGTGGAAAAGTGCCTTTTTTTTTTTTTGATAAATGCAGCAAAGCACACACAAAAAGGGAAAGTGGGTGAAGGATGGTTCCATGACCTGAAACAGCATGAAATGAGAACAAGGAAAGCAAGTGTGCATGTGTCTGAGACCTCATAGAAAATGCACAGAAGCTGGGATTTTATCTGCCTTGTCACTGTTACACTCCCATCTAGTGTGTTCTCAGTACTTATGGACAGATGAACTCTGGTACAAGGATAACAGAACGTGACAGTTTTGTTATCTTGACTCAGGGCATAATTTTCGTCTGCCTGCTTTCAGATCGAGGTTCACAGTACCTTATTAGCAATGTCAAAATAAAAAAAAATCTGAAAACCTAAAGTACTTTTCCTAATTCATTTGGTGTCAAAATATAACCTGACTTGATCTCATTCAGCAGAAAGACCTGGCCTGTCCTGACATAAGGCTATTTTTAATCTTTATTTACTCTAATTAGTGCAAATATGTATCAAATGTGCTGAGAAAGTAATAGAGTGTTTGATAATGGGGTGCTGCCCTGGACCTCATTGGAATATGAGGTATAATATGCACCATATGTACTGTACACCTTTCTAAAATCTGGGAAAAAAATAATTTTCTTCTGAGACAAAGGACTTTACTGCTCACAGCAGCTGGTGACTCTTCACCTCACCCAATCCTAGATCCACAGGACTCAGGGAGGGTCAGGTACAGGTAGACACAACACCGTGAGTTTGCATTACAGGTTTTGAAACAGGCTTCAGAAATGTTAATTCTTATAATCAAACAATTGCTAACAACACTTCACAGTCTATTTCCTGGAGGAAGGTACTATTGCTATCCTGGACAGCAAACATATGGGGCTATCTCTACCTTCCATAGTTGTGCATGACACAAATATTTTTGAAACAATAATGCAGAAATGCTAGCTTATTTCAAGGTATAACACTAGAAGACTCATCTACCAACAACCTGAGAGAAATGAACTTGGTAAGAAAATTCACCTTGAAAGTAACTGTGACTTGGACTGAGGGATATGGATAGTCCAGACTGATCTTGTAAGAGGGAATCAGTGAAGCAAATTCTTAACACAGTCTCTGAGCCCTTTAAGCTCCCATTACATCTCCTCAACTGAACCCACAAAGAATCCATATCAGATGATCCCACTAATACTGTCAATTCATCTATGCAAGCACAGAGTATGATGGGAGAGAATGAACAGGCGGTGTATCTGTAACAAACACTCCTTGATAAGTCCCCATGCACTTATTCAGCTTATGCTGCTGTGAAGGGAACATTCAAGAGTATTTCAGTCTTCAAAAAAACATGGGAATTTATATGTATTTCTGAAGGAGACCCACTTCCTTTCTCTTAGTCTAACAAGAAACACTTATTGCTGCTTATTTCCTTCTCTTATCTTTGCTAAAGTTAGTCCTCTACAGATGCCTTTGTTCACATTAACATACTTTCCTTCATGACAAGCATGTATAAAGGAAATGCTACCTAGGATAGTCTCCAAATCCTTCCTTGATCATCATACTAGTTTATATTTCTACCTGAAATGAGAATATAAAGGAAGTTTCTTTTTATAAGTCACACATCTGCCAAAGATCACTTCCAATTTTCGGGAAGTAACATTGGTTATTGCATTATTTATATTTAAGGACACCAGGCTTACATCTCTTTAAAACTAAACCTCCACCTCCAAAACACCAATAACCCTCCACCGTACCCCCCTGGGCTCCATTCAACCTTTGCTCCTCCCATAACCTCAGTTCTGCAGTCAGAATCCAAGGGTCTATTTTGGTTTGGTTTTGTCTTCTTTTGTTTTGCTTTGTTTTTATGTTCTATGAATGAAACCCTTCAGCATTCATCTTTCCTTTTCTGACTTGTTTTGCTTAGTAAAATGCCCTCAACTTCCATTCATATTGTTGCAAATGGCAAGAATTCATCTTTTTTGTTTGATAGCCAGTTATACTCCATTGTATGTGTACGAATATGTAGATCATATCTTTATGTAATCATTTGTTGGTGGGCACTTCGGCAGTTTCCATCTCTTGACATCAGGGTACATACCTCCTTTCATATTAGGGTTTTTATATTCTTTATATTAATATCTAGAAGTGCAACTGTGGGAGCGTATGGTAGATCTATTTTTAACTTTCTAAGGAACTTCAACATAATTTTCTATAGAGATTGCACCACTTTACATTCTCTCCAGCAGTGTAAGAGGGTTATTTCTTCTCCACATCCTCATCAATGCTTGTTCTTTTCTGATCTTCTGGATATAGTTCATTCTTACAAGTGTTACCAAACTGTGATTCTGCTTCCCCAATTTAAGTGAAGATTTGTATTTCCCCAATAATAAGTGATGATGAACACTTTTTCATGTGGCTGTTGGCTCTTTGCAAGTCTTCTCTGCAACAGTGTATTTTTTTTTTTCAAATCTTTGCCTATCTTTTGATTCAGGTATTTACACTTGTGTTGTTCAGTTGTATGAGTTCCTTGTATGTCTTGTATATTAAGCCTAAGTGCAAATATTTTCTCTCATTCAATAGGCTGTCCTTTCATTTTAATGATAGTTTAACATCTGAAAATTGCTTAATTCCAAGACTTATGTCCCCCCCAAGAATTTTAGATGAAATATTGACTGCAAATAGAAACTTAGAATAAATTTATGCCAAAAGCAAACCCTAGCAATGCTGACTTCAACTTCTTGCTTGTTCCTCAGGTTTTGTCATGCCAAACTCAGCACAGGCAGCGAGATGTCTCACTCTGTCCTGAATAAATACCACTTCCTAAACATTTAAACTCCCCTCTGGGGTTGGTCTATCTAAGGCCTCCATATTGGCTCCTAGTGGTCAAAAGTACCTCTCATACTTGACCCTGACATACTGGCATCATTTCTGTAATTGCAAACTGCAAAACCTCTCTAATAGCAATGGAGGTAAGATTCACCCTGTGTGTGGCAAATGGAAAGAGACAGCAAAGTAAGAAATTACCTTCGTCTTAATGTGAATGGACTACTAGGTACCTCCTGGACCTCAATGCACCAGAAGAGAAAATTGCAAGGAAGCAAAGAAATCAAGACAAAAGCAAATGCTGTCTGTTGCAGATCTTGCCAAGGACAAATACTGAATGGGAAGACTACAGAGCAACTAGTATTGGTTGCTGTAGTGGATGATTTGTTGTCACATTTAATCCTCACAATTACTCAAAGAGATCTGCTTAGAGATCTTCATTTTACAGAGAAGGAAGAAAGATGTATTATGGGTTGAAAATCTGACCTTACCTCCAAAGATACAGAAATGGGGAGAAGCAGATGTTGAATTTGGACTGAGTTAGGTTTCTTTCACATGCTGTACTATGCAGGTTCACACAGCTCACAGGCAAAAGGATGAAGGTCTGGAAATAGTCACTGTGACATTGCACACCTAGCTAGCTATTGAATTCTCATCTTACTTTGATCTCAGGTTAACAGTAATCCACGGTGACTGACCAAAATGCTGTGCTAATGTACATAAGCTCATATGATTTATTACTATTTAGATGTGAATAACAATGGAACATTGAGCAACTACTATAGCCCAGTCTTTGTGCTGGCCACTTCACTTAGAATGAATCATTTTATTCTAGGCCCTGCAAGGCAGGCATTATCTGAGATTCAGAGAAGGTAAGTGAAAGGCAGGTGGAGAAGAGATGTAACTGAAGTCATACATGGCCCATGAAGCTTAAAATAAAATACTCACTATCTGACCCTTTACTAAAAAATGTTTGCAGACCTCTGTACTAACTTGTAGGTCAAGTATTTGGAGATCGCAGATGGTGATCAGGATTCTCCTTGGACATCACTGATCAGTAACAGCATCCTGCAAAAACTTCCGACCGAGATACATTTTCAAAAATGAAGACTAGGCACTCCCTAATATGCCTTACTTACATGTCTTCTGGAGGCAATTATCAGATATATAAAGCATCATGCACTTTAGAAAAGGACAAGTCTTGCTGTTCATGTGACCAAGTGTGCTTGTTCTACTATGAGACTATTCTCAACAGCCCCTTCTCCTCTAGGTCCTCACTTCTAGGTTAAAGACCCAGGGACACATGCTTTTGTCCTGAGTCCTGAGCTCTATCACTCCTACTGCAAGTCCTATTAATTCTCTGCTATTGAGCAGCAAATAATAATAAATTAGGCAAATATTGCCAACAAGTGAATTGTAAAGATCATAATTAACAAAAGAGACAGTTGGAGGATTTATAGCG
Source organism: Uropsilus gracilis (assembly GCA_004024945.1). NCBI lineage: Eukaryota > Metazoa > Chordata > Mammalia > Eulipotyphla > Talpidae > Uropsilus > Uropsilus gracilis. The sequence continues at coordinate 132,735 of PVHY01001200.1, forward strand.
AAGGCTGATTCCAGTCTAGTTTCAGTGGGAGAGAGCATTGTGTCAGTCTCATTTGCCAGTAATTAGCTTGCCTTTATTGCATTGTAAATACTGCTTTAATTACCATGCTCCTTAGTTCAGAAGATGGAACTCAGCATCCTTATTGGATTTCATGTTCTGGCAATATCTGCTCATCACTCTCAAGCCTTCACTGTGCACAATAGACTTAAGCAAATGCAACTGGCAATGGCAGCCCAAGAGGATTACAAGGGATAGAGAGGAACCATATGGAGAATTCAGGGCTCTGGAGGAGTTGCCTGCTTCTCCCTAATTATCATCCTGATCCCTCTTACCCTGGGGTCTCAGGAGGAATCAGTCAACATGGATAAGTGCATCCTACTGGGAAAGCTTCCCAAAAGTCTCAACTAAGCCAGTGGAGATAAGTATCTTCAGAACCACAAGAGGAAGTAGTCATAATCATCAATTAAGTATTGATTAGCATAAGCTAGAAAGTGCATCAAGAAATACAGTGGTCACAGTATAGGGGATGTGAACTTGTGTTCCAGTTCATCCACTAACTCATTGTGGGTCCTGGTGAAAGAGTTCCTATTTTTGAACCTTAACTTCCATCACTGAAAAACAAAGTTAGGTGACACTATTCCATATAACACCAGATCAAAAATTGTTCAAATTAATAAATTTTATAGTGAGATAATTTTAAATAGATTTATCCCAGCTTTTTATGTCAAGCATCACATTTCACATTTTCACCTCTGATTTCAACAGCAGCTAGGATAGACAATTTTCTGAAAGTTTACGGTTCCTTTGCACTACCAATTCACCACCGTAAATATTTGACAGCCTCTCCATATTCTGCTCCAGAGCCAGCTCACCAATCATCATGCAAGTAGATCCCATGGGTGCAACCCTCAACAAATAGGAGAAAGGGCTGGGAGGGTAAATAATCCAGTCCTCATCCTCTAGGGGATGATTCTGGACTGCATTTGGTATGCCGCTCAGGGGTGACAGAAGAACTGAACCCAGTGACCCTAATGATGTTCCATTATATTTTCTTCCCCTCCCTCCTTGCTCCTTCCATTAAATCATCTTCCGAGGCTTGCCTCATAAGAAAAACTCCTTCCACCCAAGTCGTTATCTCAGGCTCTGCTTTCAGGGAATACAAACTAAGTCATCTTTATGGTTCAGAGACAAATAAATTAATTTGAATAGAAAACCATATAACTAGACCAAGAGCAGTGTTCTTCCCACTGCCCTGTTTGTAGACGGACAGTCTACATGGAGGCCAAGTATGCCCAGACAAGACCTACTATGTATGGTAACTTCTTAGCATCTCATACAAAAAGATATAATCCAGGAATAGCCAATTTTTACTAAACCCTGGTATGACCAGGAAAAGAAAATTCATGGGTGGTTGCAATTATCAATAGTGGAAAAAATAAGAAGACACATTCTGATATCAAAGGCACTGGTTTTGAAGCTCAGTTCTGCCATTTAGTATCTGTATAATTTTGTTGCATAGGACCTTATTTCTGCACCTTACATTGATTATCTATAAGATAGATGTAAGGAATACATGATAGCCAAATTACAGTAACCTTCCAGTAAGTTAATACAGTCGTTGTTATATGAAATAATTTTGTGATTACCATTAAAACACGAAAGCTATAAATAATGTAAATGGTAACCCTCCTCAAAAATTTGAGATTGCAACAACTCTATGCCCTCTTAAAAAATTACCCAGGAAATGTTTTTCTTATTTTCTGATTATTATCACCAAGACACAAGGAAAAACACCATGCTACAAACGGTATCCCTTTTCTCCCTTTGCCTGTAACTTTACAGAAGCACATCAATGCCAAGAGGCACTGTCTTTCATTCCTTTGGGTTCTGGACTGTTACTCCCAGGGTGGATGAAGACTGAGGCAGAGATCCACCCGCACTGGCAGTCCATTTTTGAAGCATCTAGTGCCAGCTGCTAGGGAACATATCCCACATTCTGCAGAACATACCAGGCAAGCATCCAGTGATGAGTACACAGGAATGCAAAGAAATGGCAGAAAACTATCCAATCTCAAGGACCTTAAATGTCATCAGATCACTACTCTAGCAACCTTGCCAAAGGGTTGCATCTCCTGAACACTGTAACATTCTCAAACAGCTTATTTCACGAGACAGATTTTCAGAAAGGTTTTCTCTAATTCCTCTCCAAAATACTTTGTCCTGCTTAGACTTATCATTTGTTAACATTTTAATCTACTAAACCACTGAGCAGCAAGGTGAATTCCTTCTCCATATGGTCACCCTTGAAAAAATGTATATACCTCAGTTCCATCTTCTCCTGATTGTCACTTCTTTTGCTAGACCACTTCATAGCTTCCCTCAGTTCTTCACTCATTGCCCACATCACAGGATCTGAGAAATAACTTGAAAGAATATGAAATGTTAACTGTCCTTGGACAGAAAAGTAATAGCATTTAATTTCCAAACAAATAATTGAGAGTTAACAGTGTGATTCCATGGAGTCATGAAGTCTATAATGGAGTCTATAAATATATATCACTTAAAAGGCAGGTGGCCAGGCAAGAAGAACATAGATGCTGGCTTCACACCAGCTTGAACTTGAACCTCAGCTCTGCTGCTTCCTTGTGGAGTGGCCTTAGACAGAGATAACCTCTCCCAGTCTGTTTCTTCTCCATACAATGGACTTCAAACACCTGTCGCAGAACGGGCATGTGAAGATGAAATAAGAGAAATGATGTGAATGTGCTCAGTGTGCAACTCGGTCCCATGGTACGATAGAGAACGCATGAGCTGCCATGCTAGATGGAAGAGTTTGAATCCTGGCTGTGTGACTAAGAAAGTTTGAGCAAAAATCTCAGGTGCTCTGAGCCTCATTTTCCTTATTTGCCAAGTGCCAAATAGAACTGAACTTGAAAGATTTTCTCATAAATATAAGAATCATTTATCAAGTGGCTAGCATAGAATCTGTTTTTTGAGTTAGGCTTCTTTCTACAAACTCAAAAAATACATATCTTTTCCCATTTCCACACAACCTTATTTAAAATTCCAAACAAGTATAGTCTGTCTATTTGGAGTGTCACTGGGGTGGTTGTGAGAGGCACGGGTATAGCTTAACTTTATGTAAAGTGAAAAAATTACAAAATTCAAAGAAAATTAAAACAATGATACCAAGACTAAATGCATTCTGATTTCCTTCCAAGCTAATGTTGCAAAAGATCCTAAGAAAGGTGTAACTGTGATAAAACAGAATAATAGAGGACCTGTGATTTGTTTTTCAGTTTAAAACATCAACAGAGGAATTCACAGGGATGAAGCCAGCTAGTAAGACTTTGGCATTGGGAAGAATGTCAAATATTTTGGGGGAGCTGAAAGAAAACATGGAGTCTCACCAAGGGGCATACCTTTCAAGAGGTGCAGTTCTGCTCAAAAGATGTAATGGGAATATGACCAACTGACTCAGTACCAATCCATCACTGGCCCTGAACAAAAATGCCCAAAACCCATATCCTTACTAGTAGGGCAGTCTGAGTGCATGAAAACCAAATCAGAAGTGACAACCTACAGAATGAGGACACTGTGACTTCCAAATCTGGTTAAAAGCAACTCTAAATCTACTCTGTGGAAAAGACATCAGGAGATTTCACATCTCACCTCCACTTTGCTTTGTACCCTGAACAAATCACTTTTCTCTCTTTCTATATGTTAGTTTTCTCATCTGCAATATGGAATGAAAGTGCATGAGCTAATTGCCAATATCCCTTTCAGCACTAACCAATGTTGTTCTTATTTTATGTTGTAGGTATTTAAGATTGATTACCATCCCCAAAAAGCCAGCAATTTCCAGGCAGCTTCTAGCTTAGAGTATAGAACAGTAAAAAGTTAAATAAGAAAATAGGTCTGCAAGTACTACTTCAAAATTAAAAGGAATAAAAAATGATCTCTTTACAAATGCTTTCACAATAACATCATAAATAATAAAAAAAGAATAAACTTAATCAAGAACGTATAAGATCTCTATGTTGGAAACTACAAGGTGCTAACCAAAGAAACTAGAGATACAAATAAATGGAGAGGCATATTGTATTCATACACTAAAAGAAATGATATTGTTAAAGTGTCCATATTACCAAAAGTCATCTTTGGATGTAATGCAAATCCTAATGGGATCCCAATGATATTTTTTACAGAAGTAGGAAAAAAGAATCCTAAAATCTATCTTTCATGTATGTCAAAGCAATGTTTTTCATTTTCATTTTAATTTTGGGGGTTACATTTTTTATTTTCCATATGTATACATGTTCCATTTATATTCCACAAATCCCATCTTGCAATATCCAATTTCCCTCCCTTACCCATTCTTTCCTCCCTTTACCCCATCCCCTATGGCAACCATTATACACTTTCACTGAGTCTAAGATTATCCTTACTATAAGAATCAAAGCAATTTTGAGAAAGACAAAGTAGGAGGCATTATATTTTCTGATTTCAAGATATATTATAGAGCTATAATAATAAAAACAGTATGGTATATGCATAATAGACACATAGATCAAAGAAACAAAATTGAGAGCCCAGAAATAAGGCAATGTACATACAGTGAACTTAATATTTGAATGGGAGCCAAGAATAGCTAATGAAGATAAGTCTCTTTAATAGATGCTGCTTTAAAAAAATGGATATTTGTAAGTAATAAATGAATGAATGAATGAATGAATGATACTAGATCTTTGACTTACATCATCCACAAAAAACTTAATTTGAAATGGATTAAAGGCTTAACTGTAAAACCAGAAACCATACAAATCCTAGGAAAACATTGCAAAAAAAACCCTTGCTGTGGGTCTGGCAGTCATTTTTTGGTATCTGACTCCTAAAGCATAATGAAATAAAAAGTGAACAAGTGGTACCACATCAAACTATCTTCTGAACAGAAAAAGAAACTATGATAAAATAAGTAAATAAAATCAAATTGCATATTTTATGCACAAAGTGGTTATTGACCATATGGCTAGCTGAAAATTAAGATCAATCTGAGACCACTGACTTTCTTACATTCACACCATTTTCCTAGTGAATTCTAGACCTAGAAACTCTTGAGTTAAAGTATAACTTCTCCAAGAACACAAGGTTCTCCCTCACATTCTCTTTTTGAAAAATCCTTGAACACAGTCTTAAAGGTGGTAACACGAGCTACACTCTTCCAAGCCAAGAAGGAATTCTCCAGCTCCTCTTTCACACATTCTTGCATCCTTCCTCCCTAGTCTCAGTGCCCAGCACTTGTGTATCATGAAACACAGTCTATACATCCCAAATCTGTGTCTTGTACATAAAGCAGAGACAAGTCTGGAAGAAGGAAATGGTGCCTGGGGGCCATCAGGACATGAACACAAAGCCACCCACATGCCATCTGCTCATGTATTATCCATATCTAAGGGGGGGGAAGAAAAATGGGGCCCCTATATGCATTTTTAAGAGATACTGCCCATTTATAGATACAACCTAAATGTTCACTATTAATGACATAATTATTCAATTATGACATGCAAGGAAAATGATGACATAATCATTCTGACCACTCTACTGGAACACAAACACCCCTATTTAGTCACATACACATATAATGCCATCATTAAGGAAGTTATAAATTGCTTCTTCATGGGCAATTTCTTCACAGAAATGAGGATGTTCTAGTATCTTGTCCTCTGGCCATCTCCAGGGAAAGTGATGTGCTGCTAAAGGAAGTATCATCTGAGGCTTTTCCCCTGGCATGCAAGAAAGGCCACCCACACTCTAACTTGCTCTTTATCTCCTTCATTAAATGCCTTTGCCATTCATTCCAGCAACAGAAGGCTGGGGTGGGCCAGCCGGATGGCATGGTGCTGAAATTGCTCCCCATAAAAACGTGCCTGCAATGTTACAACAGCTTTGATGCTGTTGTAATGCACCCATAAAATCAAGGAACATATGTAGAGGCAGCTGCTGGTGGCAGTGAAAGAATGTAAAAAATATGGGGTTGTTGAAAAACTTTGATAGATTTTACTGCTAGCCAAGTATATATATTTCTTATGGTCTGCTATATGAACCTACAAAAAAAATCATGCTTTCTTTAGTGTGTTTATTCATTGCATCATTTACAACAAATTCCTGAGACAAACTAGAAAACTATATGATTAGTCTTCAAATCAGGAGTCTCTGAAACTCAGAAAGGAAGGAGATTCTTAGGAAACTGGAAGAGAAAAAGCTCTCACTTTTTAATGACTGGTCTTTGGAAGGTGGTTGGGAATACCTAAGTACTGGAAAGAAGCTGATGTTACTCCACACAATCTATTTTCCTCCATCACATCCTCTATGCTTAGGATTACTCAACTTTCTTGGTCTGCTATGGGCTTTACCACAATGAAGTGATGACAGGTTGGTATATGATAATTTGTAGGAGGAAAAAAGTCAGACCACTGATGCCTACATTTAGTGTTAACATACTAACAACATCAACATCAGGGTATGCAAGATGAATCAATAGGATATAGAAAGAAAATGTTATAACTCAAATGTAGAAGACTGCACCTATCAATCATTAGCAGATCAATAGAACTGCACCTATCATTAGCAGATCAATGTAAGAAAAGACTCAAACCAAAATTCGCATATTTTGACAATGCTCTCTCCCAGTGAAACTAGAAAGGGATCATTTTTCACTATAGAGTCCCCAACTACCTCCTTTGTTAACTATGACTTTTATAACTCAATTCCTGCCAATATTTGCATAATTTACTGCTATCCAATAGCAAAATTATCATTCTGGTCATAGAGATAAGTGCTCCAAAACATACTATAAATGTATAAGCAAAATGTTTAGAGATTACTGAGTTAATAGTACAAAATTCTTTAATATTAAAAGAAAAAGCCAATATTTGAAGAAATGTGTAAGCTTTACTTAATATGTTTAAGAGTATGGAAAATATTGAAAACTTCCAAATAATGATATTTAGTTAGAACACGTGTTTTATGTTTTATTGGCTATATTTGCTTACTTGTTTTTTGCTTTGAGTGTAATTCTGTAATTCCCACATTGATACTTTTCTTCTTTAGTTTTTATTCCACAGGTATTTTAGTAGTTACTTGGAAGGTATATATGCCCCGAATACTGTCTTATCTTGTTCTATCCAGTGTACTGGGGTGATTCTCTTTGCTAAAAGGCAGTCAGTTTCAAGAAAATAAAAGACTAAAAGTCATAGCCATGGCTAGAGCAACAGCTACGATGACAAATTTTAGTAACAGGGAATTGGCATATATTTATGCACATTTTATATTTACAAGACAAAAAAAAACTTGAATTTCATAATGGAATGGAGTTTGTAGTATGGATATATATACCATGAATACAATTGGATTTTAGGTGAACAAGTCAATTGCTCTCCCTTGGACACAGTAGAATTATCTGTAAAATGGATATACTTTACCACTATCTTTATAGGATTGGTGATTTTCCATAAATGGGAATTATAGTCATGAATATTTGTTTACTGTAACATTTTCCACTTAAAAGTGAGTACTCAAAAAATCTAGCATGTATGATGAAAATGAGGTTAGGAAAGAAGAAAGGTAGTAAAGAAAAAATATCAGAAGGTTGAATGAAGAACAATTACAAAGGAATTTAAAATATGATCTAATGGCTTGTTTTCAGAGTCCTGCTCAGTCTTGCAAGACAAAGGAGTACTCACAACCCAAAAGAAACAAGGAATTGTTATCGTTGGGGAAAGATTCTGGTTTAAATCTTCCCAGTAGTCTTCAATGATTCATCTCAGCAACACAGGAACCAATGCAACAATTTTCTTTCCTGATTTCTAGGGCTGAGGTGAAAAATCTATTAATAGGCATGAAAGGCCAGATGGACTGCCCAAGGCCTGCGGCGGCACAAAGGTTAGTTTTAAAGGAACCATCTGGGGCTTGCTCTTATGCCTTGAGTGAAAAAAAACAGTGAGAGCCCAGAACACAACACAGTCAATTAGGAATGCAGTTGTTGGAGGCCTGCCGGCTCCGTCAGCCATTCATTCACTATTAGAGAAAAACGCTGGTTTGAAGAAGGGGAAAATATACTATTTATGTTCTTCTTCCATTTTCTAATCTTCAAAAACAATTGAATATATTTTGGTAGTTAAGAATTAGCCAGAGAAACCAGAACCCACATAGGTACACAGTTCCCCATCACAGAAGTTTCCAGTCCATGGAAGCTTCCATCCAACATATTCCTATGACAGGGTAGGAGAGAGACCTGGACTTGGGCATTCACTGGAGCAAACCTAAACCACTTATCATCATTTACCAAATACCCTCATAATTGCATGGCCCATCTATGTTAAACTCAGCAACATTGGGTTTCTGCTGTACAAATAAATACATCATTACCATAATAAGAGAATGGAATAATGTGGAATGGAATCAGCCATTTGATTTTAGATAGTTTATTTAATCCAACTGAGCTGTAGTTTCTTCATGTTAAATGATAGCAATAAAAATTTTTCATGTTAAAAAGCTGACTAAAGAAAAGAGTATTTATGTAAGAAGACTAGCACAGTTCATTCATTGCTTTCATCCATGTTCACTGGATACCAAATGCAACTTAAAGACATGGACCTTAAATAGAGATTATCTGAAATTATCAATCTTATCACTTGAAACTTTAGAAACACATAACTTTCTCCAGTTGGCAACCAGAGAGAAGCAGAAATGCAATTGTCATTGTCAGGATTTTTCTTGCCTCTGTCATAACCCCCATACAAAATATCATTTTGGTTTAAATGAATGAGAAGCTGGAATGAGGGTAATGAAGAAGCATGTTAGACACCCCCATTTAAGAAACAATATTCAGCCATAAAGAGAAACAATTCATATCTGAAGTTGTAGAATGAAGCACCCTCTTTCCTTATTTTCTTCCCTAAATCAGGGACCAAAATAATAAAATATGAATGAAAACGAGTGATAAGAATGCCACCTCACTTCCTCCATTCAAATGTCTTTTTCTCAGCAATAAAGAACAAGGAACTCTTGCCATTTGCAACACTATAGATGGAACTAGACAGGATAATGCTAAGCAAAATAAATCAGAAGGAGAAAGACAAATATCCTGTGGTCTCACTATGTGTGGGATAAAATGAAACAAAGCAAAAGGTCAGTCAAAATCAAATGAAAACAAAATCACAGTCTATTAGAGAGGGGAAGGGAAGGTAAGATGAAAGGGAGGAGGGAGTATAACAGGCAATGGTGGAATATGGGTGTCTTGGTGTGGTGTGGTAGCAAGCACCTGAAGAGGTGAAACCCTGTATTTCTGAATTATATAGTGCTGCAAATCAATGATACCTTAATTTAAAAAGATTGTCCTTTTCTCTCACTGATAAGAGGTTTGTCATTTATAAATTCACCATGGAAGGTATGATGTCTGCTCAGTCAGATGTTGGGATAGCTTAGACTCCTTTCAATTCTACATTAGTGGAGCTCAAGAAATATTTAAAAGCAGTATCTCTTATTTAGACTACGAAGTTGCCCCTTAAAATTCTAATCATCACCTCCCAGAACCTACCTGCCTGTTCCTAGAATGTATTTAGTTTGGTAATTGATCTTAAGTCACTGTCATTTACTGCCTGAACCCTCATGTCCCAGACTAAGTGTTCATGCTTTAAGGACAGGGCCACAATTTTCATGTCTGTTCTGTGCCCCATTAACACCCAGCATTGAGCAAGTTATCATGACCGGATAATGTTATCATGAAATTCCTCAGTGGTGGGGAAGATAGATTTGTGATAGCCAATCCTTGGGGGAAGGGGAGCTTATGTGAATAATTTTAATGGCATTTGGCAAATATATGTTACAGAAAGATGAAATGACTTTCAGAGTCTAAGAATCCTATCCCCCCCTCAATTCTTAAAAGTGAGCATTATATAATCTCAAGAACTTTCATTCTTCCATTAATGCACAGGCTTTTTATTAGTGAGCATCTAAGTGAGGTATTAAGAATTATATCAAAGTTTTATAAACTAAAATTAAAACTTTATTTGAATTTACTTATGACTTTAGCTAAATAATCTACAAAAAAAAGTAACATAAAGGAAAAACTCAGTTTTCCAATTCGAAAATCAGTATAGATACATGAATGTATGGACACATGTATTTGCAAACCCATTATTGGAATCCTGCTAAAAAACTGGACAAATTTCTCCAGATGGCTCTTGAGTTCCATTAAGTACCTTAAAACGGGAAAAATTTAAAATGAAGAAGTAAAGGTGCTTGGACCCCATGTATATTCTAGGTTAGATTAACATCTTTGTAAAACTGTCCATCTGCCAACATTTCTCCCCTGGTGAAATGGTTATGAACCAGCCAAAACTTAGTGTTGATGATGACAAAGAAAAATTGAAGCTCTACTATATTGTTAGTTGAATGTAAAATGGTACTACCATTTTCCAAAACTGCTTGACAATATCTTAAAAATCAAATACTGAGCTACCTGGTGACAATAAAAAAATCTCCTATGAGAAATAAATGAATATGTCTACACAAGACCTGTTCACAATGTTCATTATTCACAATAGCCAAAAAGTGGAAATGACCCTAGCGTCCATCAGTTCGCAAATCAATAAACAAAATGCAGTATATACATTCAGTGGAATACCATTCAACTGTAAAAAAGAACAGAAATATAAATACACACTAAACCACAATGGATTTCAAATATGTTTTTCTTAGAGGAAAAAGCAAGATATAAAAGAACCAAAACTATGTCTTATGATCTTTTATATAAAATGTATGGAAAATAAAATATCTATGAAGACAGAAATAGACATTTGTTTAGGGCTGGAAGTGGAAATGGGAAGTGACTGTAAGCTTATTTTCATTGTTCTTAACATCTGATGAAGATGCTCACTCAAAAAATGCATGATTTTGGAATTATATACCGCTAATTACATAAAATGAGTGAAATCAATGGAAGAAGAGAGTGTATGAAACTTTGTAACACTCACCTGCAAAATGTTTCAATTTAAGTTGATGGAGATGTTTTAAAATTAAGACTGGTAAAGATTGCACAACTCTCTGAATACACTAACATCCTTAGGGCTGTGTAGTTAAACCAGGGGAAAAAATAGATTTATGTAAAGTTGTAAAGGCTTGGATTCCATAAAGTTGTTTTTAGAAAATTAAAATAAAAGCTTTTTAGGCACAATTTTGATGGGGGGGGGGGTGTAGAAACAAAACAGGGAACATTCTCTGCTAGGAAAGATACAAGGAATAAAGACATCCTTATTTCAGAGGTCAGCTTACCTGGAAAAGCCATCAAAATGGAGTTAACAGTAGGGGTTTTCAAACTGGATTAGGGTATTCCCAAATGAAATAATCTCATTCATTACAGATAGATCTGTTGGCCAGGTGGCTAGAAAAGCAGTTTGCTACAGCAGCAAGAAAGTGGAAGATGGAAGTCAGATAACCTGATCAAGATGACTGCTCTGCACTAAACTTAGCTTCTAACTGGCTACCATCTACAGGTATAGTCCATTTATGTAGCAGCTCCCATTTACCAGTGCTACTTCTTGGGGATCTTGAAATGTTAGCCCATTTAATTCTCAAAATAATAAGTGTTACCAATATTTCCAAACCTAGACACAGAAAGATGAACTTACTGAAAGCTATGCAGCTGTTGATTGCATGATGTGAATATTTGATTCAAATAGTATGAATCTAGTGCCTGAAAGTCAATTTCTTCTAAGCTCTCAGTGATAAGAAGCTAAATCATCTCAAAGTCAATTGAACTGAAGGTCAGTTGTTCTCCCACCACATGGCACCAGCATCATCTAACTTCATGTATTTCTATTGCCCAGGGGACTTTTGATCCTGCATCCCCAACCATAGTTTTTCCCTCTCTCTACTAACCAATAGTCAAGTCTGATTATTGAAAACTTACTGTAAAAAAATTCAAGCATATACAAAAATAGAAGTCATATAATAAATCTCAATGTAATTAACTTCTGCCTACTTATCAATTAATATCCCCTGACCAATCTTACTCTTTCTCTGAAGTTAATTATACTACTAAAATTATAAGTATTATACTACTGAAACTATCACACTGTAGACTGAAATATGAAGTATTTTCACTATGAAGTAAATTCAAAGTTTAATAATAATGAATGTACTAAACATGTTATTGAGAACCAAATTGAAGACCTGAGCTTGAGAGACCTATGTCATATTTCTCTGAGCAATTGGTCTCTTGTTCTCAGAATTTGGAGTCTAGGTTTACATAGGTAAGTTACCTGCACAGAAAAATATATAATTACTATTCTGGGAACAAAAGAAAAAAAAAAGATATTTACTTAATTTCTAACATTTTAATAGAAAGAGGTTGGTTTCTTAGAGACTAATTAATTAATGAAGGCAAGACACTGTTCAGGACTTCAAGCGATTCCTTAGAGTCAATGTAAACAGAACTGTCTGTTTGGGAAGATTTCAGTACCAAAGGTTATTTGAACACACTACTCTAAACCTACATATAATCAGGGCTGGTTAACTCATGTTCCTTCTTTCTGCAACTCAAATGTATCAGGGGTGCAGGGTATGGACTTTTCATATTTGCCTTGATTCTTGCCACAGGAGTAATCTCAGCAAGTTGAGTGCAATTGTTCTCCTGACTCCAACCTCTGAACTGGCATTGATAGGACAGAGGTGGACATTTTACAGCAGAGTAAGAAGTTGAATTTTCACTTATTTGATTCCCACTACCTAATAAAATTTGAAAATTATTTCTTGATATTATCAAACATACAGTTATCAAATAACTGAGTCTATGTTCAGATTTACCTGACCCATAACATAAATCTGTTTGTTTAAACCAGGATTCAAGTAAAGTGACTAGTTGATATGTTCACTTATGTCACTTTTAGCTTATAGTTTCCCTCTCACTTGTTTTTTTTTTTGTGTGTGTGTGTGAAGAAGCTAGGTAGAGATGTTATCACACTTTATTTTAGAATAAATCAACACAGTATGCATGTTCTTTTTCTCCCCTTTGTTGTCTTTCTAAATTGATTGATAGTCAACCAAAATGAGAGTTAATATTTTGTCAAGAATATTTCACAGGTCATGTATAATTCTATCAGACACCATGAAGATTATTTTCCTTTTTCTATTACTAATAGCCACTGTTTATCATTAACCATATCTATTATTTATCTGGGGTTGCAAAATGGTAGTATTCTAATGGACAGGTTCTTTTTCATTTATTACTTAGAATGCTTTGATAAAAATCTCTCATCAGTTACTATTTGACTGCTTTCATGCATGGTTACTAAAGGAAAATGAGAATAAATGCTTGGTTATTTTCTCTAATCCACCTATTTTCAAAATAATTGTTTTGTTATCCTCCAATGATAATCAATAAGATTTTCGTTTACACTATCATATGAACCCATGGATTTAAGTGTATTTGATTTGCATTATTTTTGTGATTCTTAGTAACACTCAAGTTATCTTAAGTTTAGCCAAATACAACCCCTGCAAGTTGCTTCCTGAGTATTTTTCATGAAATCCTAGATGTATTCAATAATTTTCTTTTTTTTCTGTATGATAGATGCATTTTAATTAAATTGAAAAGTTTAATGAGGGCACATATGGGGGAAAAAAAGAAAAAGAAAACATTTTATTCACACACACATGTCAAATCCATATAGATAGAAAGAATTAAAAATGGCTTCCAGAAGCTGGAACATGTAGGAAATAGCAAAAGGTTGGTAAAAATATATGTATGTGCACTTGATGATAGGTAAGCTCTGGGAATCTAATGCATAGTTTTGTGATATAATTAACAGAATTATTGTATTACATACATGAAATTGGTAAGATGTAAAATGCATTTTAACAATTTTAAGTCACATTATTATGCTCATTTTTTGAAAATTCAGACACTAAAAGTAATTAGGACAAAAATATTTAAACGGTCCTTATGTTACCTCTCAGAGATTAACCATAGTTCTTTAATTTCATTTTATTATTTTCATATGTATGGATATATTTTACAAAAATGAGAAAATTATGTCTTACCATCACTTTATAATGCATTTAATTATGGTAGTAGAAAATTGGAACAACTTAATAGTATAATAATAGGATATCTGATTAAAGTGTATAAGAAATTAAAATGCAGTTATTAGAAGTAATATTTTAGCAAATAATATATGAATATGCAGATGAAGATTTAGTAAGAATTAACAATTCTTGGTTGATAGTCACAAATTAGGATCCATGAAATTATTATTAGATCAGTGAAATATGTGTGTCCATTTCCATAAATATGTATGTCCATTCCATAAATACCATTCCATAAATACCAAAAAGATGATTTTTAATTCTGAAAATGCTTCTAAAATATTATATGAGATTTTAGGTACCCCTTTGGAGAAAAGACATACAATCATTTCAGGTCTTCTATTTCAAGGAATCATGTCCATTATTCTTTGACCCACAATCACATCCTGTCATCTTTCAAAACCAAGTCTGGTTATGATATCATGCTCCTGGCTACAGTTACTATGTTGTGTCCATGATGCTAAATGATCTTCTTTACAATCATGTCTAACCTCACTTAATATTTAAACAATAAAGCATTACTCTGAGATTTTTAAGAACATACTTCCAAGTGCTCTTCGAAACTCATTTTGCTACTTCATTTTGACTCACTTTCTATGTTGCATGAAAAGGGGTGGGAAAAGGGAGCAAATCTCAATCACTGAAAAGCCTAACATGACCCAACATGGGATGCAGACTGTGTTTCAGAGAGATAAGACTATGTGATATGGTTCTAGGTTCTATGGTATAAACAGTGAATAGTCAATTCCATACAGTGAAGTGATTGCAACAGGATATAACAGATACTATACTTGAATGTGTGGGCCTCTGAACCGAGTTGTTCTGCTGTTCCCAGAACAAAACTAATTATTTGAAACAGTAAATTGTATTTTCTACTCCTCTCCCACCATCTCAGGTGTTTATAACATCAACTTGATATGTTTGATGCTGGCTTTTATACAGGCTGAAACAGGATTATTTTGCCCCCCCCCCCCAACATAATATATGATGGATCAGAGGAGAAATATAACTAAATTCCACTGAGGATGAAAGCATGTCATCTAAGGTATGAGACTTACTTCCATGGCTATTATAAAGGAGAGATTGAAGTATTATTTTCTCCTTCCTGACTTGTGGGTTCGAGATGAAACTTGGCTAGGTCTGAGAAGACAAATCATCACATCCTCTCAGCTCTCCACAGTGAAATTAGCTTGTTTGACTTATCCAAACATCAGCTATTTTTCATATCCTGATTCCCAGTAAAAGGAAATAAAATCTCTTCCAGAACAGTGCTAAGAACATGACCTCTGAAGTCAGATAGGTTCATGTTCAGTCTTGTTAGCCAGATAGTTCTAGAAAAAAATGCATAACTATGTTTCAGTTACATCATCTATAGAATGAGGATAACATACTTCATCTTCTAAGATGTATCATCATGTTATGGAACATTTAAAAAGACAGCATATTAATCAAAATGTATAAGACTGACCTATAGTCACCAAAGAGGAAAGAATCATATCTATACAGAATTTCAAGCTTGGTTTAGAGGGTGATTTTAGCATTTTATTTTATGGATAGGAAATAGACCACATAACTGTAGATCAGCAGTGATTATGCCATATATTTTTGTAAAATTATCAATGTGGCTAGTGTTTGATTCTATGGCAATAAGAGTGTCTGAACCCATGGCTATACCACCAAGAAGCAACAAAAGAAAGAAATTGAACACTTTTGAAAATGATAATTATTTATCGCACCAATAACTGCATAAAAGTTGTTTAGAAGTAAAAAGATAAACAACAGTATAGGAAGAATATTTCTAAATCATATTTAGTAAGGAACTGGTAGTTAGAATATACATGGAACAAAGAACATGAAAATGGGAAAAGATATGAATGGATATTTCCCTAACATATTTTTTTTACATAAAAGTACAATGTCATGTATATATATATATATATGTATATATATACACATATATATGTATATATATATACACATACACATATACTAAGTTACCAATTAACATGTAAAAAGGTGCTCAAATTAGTATTTATCATTATCAGTGAGGGAAAGGTAAATAAAACACACAATAACATATAAGTTTACACAGAGACTACAGAATATAGTAGCAAGTGTTGACAAAATTTTAGAAAAATTTGAACACTTATAAGGTGGTGGTGGTCTTGTGAAATACTGTGACTACTTTGGAAAAGAGTCAAGTATTTCCTCAAAAGATTAAATAGAGGGTTACTACGTAACCCATCAACTCCACTCCTAGATATTTATCTCACATAAATGAAAACATATTTCCATATAAAAACTTTCACACAAATGTTTGTAGCAGCATTATGCACAATAGTTAAAAGTTAAAAACAACCTATGTTTGTAAACTAATAAAAGCTTAAATAAAACATTTATATCCACATAATAATACATGAATCAACAATGAAAAGGAATAACTTACAGTACATTCAACCAGATAGATAAGCCTTGAAATCAGCATTGCAGCTCCTTGAATAACACCATTCTGTTCAATATTGTTTCACTGATAAAGAGAAAAAAAAAACCCAGTCAATAGAAAACTAAATATTGCTCAAATATCTCCTGCCGTTATTAGTTGTTTCACTTAAAGTTGCAATTTTCAAGAATCTTTGACATTGTGAGGACTTACTATATTCAAAGTGAAAGATCACATAAATAATGTATGATTCATTTATATGAAATGCCAAAATAGGTAAATCTATAGAGACAGAAAGTAGATTAGTGGTTGCCTTGGGTTCAGGAAAGGGAGGAAACTAGAAGTGATGAGAATGGATAAGGGAGAGGAGAATAAAGAAAATAATCTAAAATTAATTATAGTAATGATTGCACAATTTCATGAATACTAAAACATTGCACTGTATGCTATGTGAATTATATCTGAATATAAAGTTATAGTGAGAAAAAATAATTCAGACATGAGTCTTTGACTTACGAACCTCCAGGAAAAGAAAACAGGTCATTTTCACTCACAATATTTTCTAACATTTGTTTCAGACCTCTGAAGACACAGTGGTATTTCACTGCAAGGAAACTATTCCTTCTAGAAGTTATCCACCTAATATAGAAACAATATTCCTAATTGTCTTATTCTTCAGATAAGACTAAGGCTTAAGAATTTGCTGAATCAAACACTTTTCTGTAGAAGATGAAGGAGCCAGCAATAATGTACAAGAGTTATTTTATTTTGTGGAAGACTTTTTTTTCCCTGTTGCAGTCACTAAATCACAGTAAATGCAGCAGGGTATGAAATTCAACCTATTTTCTGACATGAAAACTCCAAGGCGATGCTTGTCTATGATGCATTACAAGAAATTATTAGATACATTTTGTTGAAGAAGTCCACCTTCTCTGGGATAAAATGAAAATACTCTCTCCTCTAAGAAAATAGGAAGGTAGTCAGGTAGTCATTGTACTTATTTCAAAACTGACCGTGCAGTAAAAGGAAACCATTTATTTTGTGGTTGATAGTTGGAACTTGATAATGACTTGAAGTGCCCACACACTTGCTGGTTGGTCATTAAGGATTACTGAGAAAAGAAAGAGAGAGTGTGTTTTTATAAGAGACTGGTGGAGGGTTGAGGAAGAGGTTTCTGATGTGGAGGCATAAGAAAAGAACAGATGGGAAGCTAAGAGGGTTGAAAGAGACAAGCAGTAGAGAGAAAAAAAATCCCAGGAGAACTGAACTGGAAAAGTGATCCGAGAGGAGATTATATGTTGGTGGGTGCTCAAGACAGGTCTTATGGAACATTCAGTACTACTTCATGTCAGATAAAAGATGGGACTGCACATATTGTAGACATTGTGATATTATTTTTAGGGGTTTGCTGCATTGATTATGAAGAGTAAATGAGCAGAAATATCATGGGGGAAAAAGTACAATGTGATGCCTTGTAGATAGAAGGCAATATTGTTCACAGTAGATGCATGGTACAATATTTTAAGTAAAATTATTTCATTTTTATTGACATAATTATATTGACTGAAGGAAGAGACATAGAGCTATTTGGAAAAGTGCTGATCAGTCATAATTTACACTTAAAAGTCTTTTGATTCTAATGCCTTGGAATCCCCATCTCTTGGTATTCATATGATTACAGTCTTCTGACTTGGTGCCTGATCTCAGTAATACCTGTACAGGTAACCCAATTCCAGTGAATACCCAAGGTGAAATTCTACACCTAGTTTCACTAGTAATAAAGTCATATATCATATTGGCAAAGTGCCAAGGACCCTAGGGTAAGCTAAGAAGAGATATTTTTATGGTCTTTGGTATTTATTAAGCACAGACATTTTGCCATAATTGGAAATGAAAGAAGCTGTATCTCAGGTATAATCCAGACAGTAAAAGGGATGACCATTCTTTTTAATGGCACCTCCTAGCAATTTGGGCAGTATCATGGGAAGCATTAGATGATCAAATCAGCTTTGTGGAAAAATCCAAAGTTGTAAGGTTGAATAAAGTTTAAAATGCAGATAAATTGACATTAAAGAATGCCCCAGAGGGAAAATAATTGCCTACATTTTTTCCATTCACCAATTCATTTAATAAACCTAATGACCAACATAGTGGTTTGATGCTATGAGTTAAAAGGAACTGCTTCGAGAAGATGTAAGGGAGACATCTTGAGGTCTTAAAATGAGATTCAAAAGCAAGCTAGATAGAACTATACATATAGTTTATACCTTTAAATAAAATAATAAGAACAGTTAACTTTAAAAAAAAATCCTTAGCCAAATGGGAAGTGAGCTTATTTTTAGCTGTCATTGCTTCTCCAGGATGTGATATGGGATGCAACATGTAGTTTTCTTAGCTCCTATTCGTCAGTGATCTCCCCTGGGCAAATTTCTCATTACTTTTACCAATGTGGCCATATACTTCTTCTGATGCCATGTTCTATTTCTGTCTATGTTTAAGCACTTAATTCGGTGTGTCCACCTGGACTTCTATTATTGAACGGGAGCAAGCTCAGCTTAATTTCCAAATCAAATCAGCTTTCTATTCATTTCAAGTCATGATCACCAATGACCTTCAAGTCTAAACCCAATGGATAGCTCCTGGTTCTTAAAACATATTTCCCCTTGAAATCCAAGATCTTAAACCCCTTTAATTTTCTTCTTTTTGTCTGAACCTCAGAATTCTTTACTGATTCCTTTCTATCAACCTGCCATCTGAATTTTGGAGTATTTGATGTATTATCTATTGAGACTCTTCTAAAAGCATTCACTGCCTTCTTATTTCATCTAACATCATGCCATTTAAGTGTCATTTAAATATATTCATAATTGTATTTCTCCAGTACCGATCTATTTTCTAAATTCCAGATTCAGTTGTACTACTGCCTACTTAACATCTACTATCTATACCTTCACTTGGATGGCATTTAGGTATGTACGTATGTATTTATGTATGTACATATGCATCTATCTATCTATCTACATTTTGCACAAAAAATCAATAATTCTTGAGACAAAGACAAACAACCAGAGTATACACCAAGAGGAGGGAGTAAGAAAAACATTCTTTGATGGGAGAGAGCCAGGCAGGGAGGGGGTTTGCCCTGACACCAGGACAGAGATGCAAATCAGAGATATGTTGGATTTCATATGTCATTCAAATGAAGATGTTAAGTAGGCAGTATCTATAAAGCATAGAAAAGCAGCATACATTTGAAGTATCTACCTCTATCTATCTATCTATCTATCTATCTATCTATCTACATACCTACCTACCTATCTGTGGGTGTGATCTTCTACTCTTAAAACGCCCCTTCTAATAGCTCCATAATTAAGGCAAGTCATATTTAGTAGCTTACAGCAAAAATCTTTTTTCTCTTACATATCAAATCCAACCAAGAAATGCATCTTGATACACTACTCTTTAAATTTTATCCATGAACCTTTCAGTTTTTACAATATCCACTATTACATGAGACATAAACAAATAACCTTCTTACCTATGTTAACTTAAACTGAATTACTCAAAATTTGCAAGTGGTCTTACTAAGACTAAAAGTCAAAGTTCTCACAATGGCTTAGAAGGCTTTAAATAATGTACCCATTCTAAACCCGTATCTTTGACCTCATTCCCTGGGATTATCTCTCTGACTCATTCAATTCTAGCACAATGGCCCTTCTTACTCTTCATTGAACTCAACAGTCACCATTTTAATGCTTTGCACCTGCTCTTACCTCTGTCCAGATATTCTTCCTGAATTCTTTGATTAAAATGTCACCTCTGTGAGACCTTCTCTGAGTAATATATTTTAAATTGCAACACTCACCCAGAATTTCCTATCATCCTTCTAAACTCTGATGTTCATTCCACTTCTTAACACTTAATCACTATCTGGCATGCCATCTATTTTAGCCTTTTTGAAATATCATCTCTTCTTTTCCATGTATGAAGTTCTATAAAGTCAAAAAGTTTCTATATTTTTAATTCAAGGCTGTGCCCAGTGTCCCAGTTCATAAAACAATTTGCGTTAGATCTGGAATTGGCATTCAACAAATTTTTTTGAATGAATGAAGTTCTACACATAGATACTTCACATTCAAAAGCAAGAAACATTTATATAGTGACTGAGAATTAAACAGCTACAGCATACTCAGTATTCAAAATCATCCAATTGAATGCCTCTCCCTTTACAAACAAGAAGACTAAGCATGGACTAAGACAGATTGACCACTGAGCCTACTGCCATCCACCTTGATTAGGATCTTCCTTCAGCTTTTCTGTCTCCTGAGTCAGTTGTAGATCACTTTGGCAAAATTTCCATCTTCTGCATATTACCATACTTTCAAGAGAAGGCACCAGACATATGAGTTGTATTCAATCTATGTTCACTGGTTCTGGAGTTCATCCCAATAGATTCTAGATTGTTCTTCCTTCCCTAACATTATATCCATTTTCCTTTTCCAATGCCCATCCTGAGAATTTGAAAACATTGAATCAAATACAAAAACCACAGCTTTGCCAACTCCCACAAATGCAAAAATTCAAATCCCTATACCACTGAAAGAGACAGACAGACACAGTTGACTCTTGAACAACAAAGTCTTGAATTTCATGGGTCCACTTATATGTGATATTTTTAATTGGGAATTCTACATTTGTGGATTAAACCAACTTCCAATGTGAGTTAGTTGAATACATGGATCAACATCTATTGCATAGGGGTCAATTGACAGCACCTCCTGTTCAAGGGTCAACAATATATATGATTTATTGTGATAAATTGGTGAACATGATTATGAAGACTAAATTGTCCCAAATTATACAGGGACAAATGTAAAATCCAAGTCCAAACTATGAAGCCAATGATGCAAGATGCAATTTGGTCCAAAGGCAAAAGAAGACCAATGTCACAGTTCAAAGACAATAAACAGAGAGCCTTCCTCTCTTCAAAGAAAGGACTTTTATTCTCCTTTGAAGAAAATAGTTTTAGGTCTCTGATAGAGTGAGATCTAACCACATTAGGAATCACTACCTACTTCATTCAGTCTAGCAATGATTCAATTGTCAGTCTCTCAAGAACACACACAGAACAATGTCTAACCAGGTTATTTAGACACCCATGGTCAAATGGACTAATAAAATCAAACATCATAAATATGATCATATCTATGATATATGCAAATAGGTATCTCATATATATGAAGTATATGATAATAGGATATATGGGTATATCATATATATGATCATATATGATGCTTAGTTTTATTAATATATGATTTTTATATATGATCATATACATATGATCATATATATATATGTTGATGGTTCTGCTTCACAGATTGAAACACATTTTCATAAAAAAATTGCAATCCCCCATGTAAGTCTACTATATCTTTTTTTTTCCAGAGAGCCAATTAAAAACCCTGTGGTCATGCAAGACTGTAAAAAGTTTATCTGCCAATATGTAATAGCTTTAAATATGTCCATACATATCAAAAGGTAATAAAACTAAGGTGTCATTAGATTATATGATGTTAATATTTTATCAGAGGAACAAGAACTGTTTAAATACTACTATAGCCCAGCCAGCTTTACAAAGAAAGATAAAGTCACATTTAATGTATTATAGACCTTCACAACTCTGGGTGATGCACAGATGCATGTGGAATTCCCGGTGAGTAGTATAAAAGATACCTCAATCCCGTAATCCCTGAAGGAAGTTCAACAGTCTATGCACAAAATTCAAAAGTTAATAAATTAATTTGAAGTACAGAAGTAAGTATAAAAAGGAATAGCTATAATAGAAAGGAGTTGCCTCCAAGAAGAAGAAACTTATTATGATGAAGGATACAATGATTCAGCAATTTTTTAAATATACGGATATGAAAACTAAGATCCAGTTAACAGTCATTTGGCTAGGGTAGAAGTAGAATTTGAGTCCACATCTGCCTAAAACAAAAACTACAGTTCTTTCTCATATTTCATGTGGTCAAGTCAAAAACGATATCTGAAGGACATCCCATTAGGAACCAAATAAATGAATAGTGGGTATTTTCAGTTATTCTTAACCTAGCTAATTATTGATTATCTTTCAATGTCCCTCTGTTGTTAGAGTTTTCCTCCCTTTATTCTAAAATGACTAATTCAATTTTGGATTTTGGCTAAGATTTAAATACCCTGAAAGTCACTGTATTACATCCTATGAATATACCCAGGGTTATGGTTGGTAAATTCAGTTGCAAAAGAAAATACAACTTAATTGTATTTCCAAAGGAATTTGTAAAGTAAATTCATTTACCATAAAGCAAATTTATTAGATGACAACCTGTGAATATACTCATAATTGTCTCCTTCCCCATTCATGTGTGCACATACACCTTTGAAACTAATTAATACAGGATCCCCTTGATAGCATCTTACTTCCCCATATAGTAAATAATCATTTTCAGCTATAAATAATGAAAAAAGTAAGCAAGTGCCAGTTTTACATTATGTAATAGCACTAGAGTGATTTGTGTTAATGTAAAAGAAATAAAGAGGCAAACATTTGCCTAATAATCATGAGAATTGTGTGTTTAAGTAAAGATCTCTTTTGTTAATTTTACAAAATCAGCAATCACTTTTATGTCTTAATGGCTACATTGTAGAACACTGTAGGATTTTGTTTGGGGAATGTTGTACACAGCTGGACATAAATTTGTCATTTTTTTTCAAGTAGACTTCAAAGAAGACATCATAATAAAAGCTATAAGTGTCATTATGAAATTATATCTCTTTTGTCATAATCTAAAGGGCAAGGTGTAGGGACCATGTAATGATGTTTAATCTACCCAGCAGGTCTTTGTATTTCTATCACCCATCAGCTCCAGGAGGCAAAACAAAACCAATCACTTAGATCACAGTTGTTGGTGGAGGCTGGATTGTTATCTCTCTCCCTATGACACTTGTCAGGTAATGTGAAGAAAACAAGTACTCTTCTTCAACAGCAGGGGAGGAGAGAGGAGAGGGGTCAAAACAGGGACAATAAGTCCTCAACGGACTGTGGAAATGGATCACAAGTGCAATGGTGGTGGGAGAGCTGCTCTGACTACATCTGAGGAGAGAACTCAGAGCATCCCAAAATGAACAATGATGTGAAAAAATTGAAAAAAATTATAAAATCAAATGATTTCACTGATAAAGTAAAAGTGTGGTGCTGTTATAAGTTCTCTTTGCTACCATTTGACAAGTGCTTCCCTGTGTTTCAAACCAATAAAGAAAAGGCAGAGCGTTTTCTGCTTTAAGAGAAAGAACGCCAATATCATTTAAATTTTGATTTTATCTACACCTAGATCAGATTGAATTTCTGGAGGTAGCCACAAAACCATGCCTGAGAAATATGCAAGTTAAATCCATGGGACAGGATATACAGTGTGTTGTCTATATATATGGATGCATGGCAGCAGAAATTTCAAGCCAAGTGAGTATAAAGAGAGGCTTGAAGTGGATAGAAAAGGGAACTGTGATTCTTAAACAAGCTTCTACTAAGATGTTTTCTGAACATGATCTTGTTAGGGGTCAGATCTAATGCCAAAGACAGAACAGAAGATGAGGTTCTGCCTGGTTAAAGGAGGCATGCATTAGAAGGGAATGGGTATGTCCCAGACACATATCTGTCCAACTTGATTACTCCACCATCACAAGGCACCTGGTAATACTGATCTTATTAGGTTGCACATTGTCATGTTGCCCTCTGGGTGAACTCACCATGAACCTCTGAGAACATGATAAGCTCCTAAAAAGAGTACTACATGTGATGCCTCTTAAACTTCCTGACAAAATCTAGCACAGAACTTAATTTGTAGGAGACATTCTGTAAATATTTGCTAAAAAAAAAAAAAATTGAGGGATAAAAAATCAAATGAAAGAACAAAGACATATAATTATTTAAGTAAGATTTAAGTAAAAATAACTTTCTCAAATCCAACTGATTATCTTTCTCCTTGATTCTGTTTTTCCCTTTCTTGTCCTTTTATTTTGTTGTTGTTGTTGTTTATTTACTTATTTATTTTTTAGACTAGGTCTCACTATTTTTGCCTGTGAAACCGCAGGCTCACATTGCCCAGGGTACCACGGACTCAATCCCCAGCCCCAGCTTCCCAGGTAGCTGGGATTACAGGCGCATGCCACCACTCCCAACTATTTTGGGGGGACTAGGTCTAACTATGTGCCCCCCGGCGGGAATCAAACTGCAATCCCTGACTCCTGCAGCAGCTTCGTAGACTGCCACTTACAGGCATGCACCACCCTGCCCGGCTCCTTGTCCTTTTAAAAAATAACCAACCCTCTCAAAGACTTTAAATCTCTAAGGTGAAGTTGGGAGAGATACATAAATATAGGAAGTCTAAATTTTATCCAAATAGGTTCAAAACTCATTCTCCAATTTCCTTGTTTCCCAATTTATCTTTTAATAGCCTGGTGATTCTTCTGTTTCAGTTTATATTTTCTTTTTATTTGCAGTATGTATGTCCTTTGTCTTCAAAACAAGAATGCCAGTGTTCACACACAAGAATGATTGGAGGTGACTGGGGGTAAGAGTCTGCCCATTTTAGTCCTGAAGCAATGATGTTAAGAAAAATGAGTTTTACATCACCCAACTGGCCCAAACATGCAGGGTGGGCATCTCTGCATGCTGACTCGTTAGCCATATCCCAGAACTGTTCTGGCTCTCACTCACTAAGAATGAGATGGATCACTGTGAATTTCTTTGACATGAGGGACAGAGGTAAAAGCATCACTCTCAGTAATGGTAGCTGAGATAAAGTTCATTGTTATTAAGCATCTGCTTCTCTAAGAGGAGGAAACACTTAAACAAGCAAGATTATTTGGGACAATTAAAGGCACTACAGCATTACAAAGAAACATTCTACACTACATTTGATAAAGCTGGTAACATAAGCAGGTTAATCTCCTAAAATCCTGACTGGAAATCACTTCCAAAAATAGTTTCAGAATAAAGGAATCTCTGTTTCAAATGCAAGTCCAGGTCACAGGGGGTTAAACTGGGACATATAATCCCTCTTTGTTTAGGACAGAATACTAGCACAGAATTTTATATTGAATAATTTACTTTAATAATGGTGATACAAACTTGTCAGAAACCCTCATGTCTTTGCCTCAAACCCTTGGGAAATTTGTATTTATAGGAATCAAGACCTTTGGAAATACAAGGTAATGAGCTTTCTTTCAAGAAAAGATGTGTTGAGTAACTGCAGCTGCATTTTTACATAACATATACTATATTCTCTGATCACCGTTTTAATATGCGGACTCCATACCTACAGTACTGATAAAAATGTGTGTGATCTAAAAATGTCTTCCTTTAATGTTTCCCTGCATGAAGAATCCCATGTACTTGACATGTGTGTGTCTACCAAAGATGCGGAAACATTTGCCTCATGCTATAAGTTAGAATTTACCATGCCTAGAATTCGTTGTGGTTTATGCTCTCAGAGAGGAAAGAAAAAAATGTAAGAAAACCTCCCTATTACAAAACAATCTTTCAGTGTAGTCACAGAATTTTGGTGCAAAGACCAGGCAACATTCTACTGTCACCCCAGTCACTATGGAGTCATATGAGTTCTGGGAACTAGTCTTCATTTTGAAAGGAGAGAAAGAGAGAGACAGAGACAGAGAGACAGAGACAGAGAACATTCCTGGATAATGTCTCTCATTGCTATTTTCAGAAAATCATTAATAAATATTCAAAACATGGTCCAAAAAAGAAAGCCGGTTCCTAAAATATCCTGGCTGGACAAAATAAGAATAAAATAGAGCAAAACACATTTTGATAACTTTAAATAATGTAGACTCATGAAATTTTGATGCCAGAAAATCCTGGAGATAATTTAGTTCATTGGTTCCCAAATCTGGCTGACCATTCAAATTACTCTAGACTCGCTGAATCAGAATATTCAGGGGCATGAGTCAAGCATAAATATTAATTTTGATGTCCTCAAGTACATCTGAGATCATCCAGACAGATAAGGAAATGAAGGGATGAAATGATCTTGTTGAAAGATGCACATCTTGACAATTGCTGAAGCAGCTCTAGAACTGAAGACACAAATTCAGAGACTTTCAGAATTCAAAGTATATTAGGAAGTCATCTAGCAAGGTCCTCTATCTAAAAGTGGTCTTTAGCATATAAAAGATATTCTGAGGAGATTCATATTCTAGCCCCCACTGAGACATTATAAAAAGCTTTATCTGAGATGAGTTGCAGGAACTTGCATTTTCAACAATCAGCTCAGTAGTGAAGTTCTACTGTTCAGCTGTTTCATTCCCTCTGAAGCCATTCCCTCACTTTTGTTTAAACTCATTCCACTTGGGAGAAGCTTCTTTTATGGTAAATTCAATCGTCTTTCCTCTTTTATGTTTATATGGCAAGTCTATTCACCTTTTATATTTTTTTTCCAAATTTCTGGGTCATACAAAAAGATTCGCTCGAAATGTCTTTGGCACATATGTGCCTTTTCCAAGACTCGGATTTCCAAGGGAGAATGGAAATTGAAAATTCCTCTAGTGCATCTCTCACTCATTCCTCTCACTTTGTGACTTCTCTGACTTGTGGCCAAAATCTTTTTCCTACCAAAAAAAAAATTTTTTTTAATTGAAATCATTGACTAAGCGCTTTTTTCTGTCTCATGGCTCCCGGCCATGGCCCTATGCAAAGCAGCTGGGTCTGGTTCTGAAACCAGAAGAGCCCGGCTGCACAGGAACACAGCCAAACCTATTTTCCAACAATTAACTTTGTCAGCCTCCCTCATTTTCTGGGACAAAGTCAAAGGCAGAACAGCTTCACCAGCCTGAGGGGTGAAATGTGGTTCAAGTGGGTGCCTTTGGGAAAGCAAGTCTGAAGTGAAGGGGTTCTCAGGTGCCCTATCCTTCTTGCCTCAGCTCCCCTCTAGCTTAACTGAGGCATCACCCCTGCTCCCTGCCTTGTGGAGCTGCTTTCTTTGTTCCCTGCCTTCCTCACATTGGCTCACTCCAGTCTTGCTGGCTATTTGTTTAAAACAAAGTGTCTTCCATGGACAAGACGGAAGCTGACTCATTCCACAGGGACTACAGGGCGGGAGAGAGACAGAGGGTATTTTAAAATATAAAATTATACAAAGGAATGTGTAAAGTGCCCCCAAAGTACAAAGGCAAAAGTAGAACTGTGCTTCATTTTTTAAAAAGTTCAAATTACAGGAAGTCATAGTCTTTGAGTAAAGGCATGGATAAGGGAATACAGGAAAATCAAAAGTCCTGAACACTCAGCATGAAGAAAACCCCAAATACAGCAGACTTCACTGTACATATTGCACACCTTCCTCAAAAGCAGCTTACCTTTCTGGTTGACACACACCCCCTTTGCCGACGAGGTGACAGGAGGGATGGTGACATAGATTCACGGTGCAGACTCTGAAGTTAGGTGAGCAGGGTCTTGTTGCATGCGTGCTGTCAATCACCAATCCACATAACTACACTCTCCTGTTCTATCAGCGGAAACTGGGGTAGTAATCCCTGCTTCTATTAGCCAAGGCTAGGTTGCCAGCAACCCCACAACCCAGAACGTTTTCTCACTCAAGCTGTATTCCCAACACCAGTCAGCAGGGGGCTCTACCACCCACGACCTCTCCCTCTCCAGCTTCCAAAAACACAGCTGTCACTGCTTAATGGGAGAGTCTAAAAGACCACACAGGGCTTCTTCACAGGGTCTCATCCTGAAGAGCAGTCTGTCCCTTCTACTCTTGTCATACTCTAGTGAACTAACGGGGTTGTGACCTTGAGATGTCTTCCCACTGTGGGGCTGAAAATACAGTTTTTTCTGTGACTGGTAAAATTGATAATAAGATATTGACTAATCTCAGTAACATTTACCACAAAGTGGCACAGGGCAATTGTGAAGATTAAGTGAAAAAATAATACGTAGTAGGTGAAGTGCCTGGCTTGGCATAAAGGATGACTGTCATTGACCACTCTTGCCCTCTGGCCTTTAGAATCGTCACACCTCATTTTCTCCTAATGGTCACAAATCCGTTCACCCAGAGTTGGACACATCTTCAAGAAAACCACACTCCACTGGACTGGAAACAAGGAGACTATGTTCCTCTGCAGTTTAGAGGCATGTGGCCCTTGGCAAGTCACTAAATCCACGAGGTCGATGGAAGAAGGTTGCTGCTGAGTGGATGGAAATATGGGAAAGTCATTCCATCTTTCTGGCATTTGGTTTTGGAATATATAAAAGGAGAGGTTTAAGCCAGATCATCTAAGATTCCCTAGATGAAGAACAGCAATGATTATGAAGAGTTTTTGCAAAAAAATGAATCTCTATTCATTAAAAATTAAAGTTTTCAATCATCTATCCAAACTGCTAATCTCTAACCTTTACCTAGTTAAACCCTCTCAAAATGCTGAAATAATTTAACCCACGCCATATCAGGTAGGTAACAATAAAATCAGAACTACCCCTATGAGATTCAGCAGTGGGGAAAATGTATTAGGGGAATAGAGAAAGTGTTGTGTGTGCCTAAAATTAACTGGGAGCAAATGAATGAGCAACAGCTAAAATTTTCTGCAAACGTACTATACAAAATACATCAGTAATCCTGATGCAGACCATGTAAAGACAAGAATATAGCCACTTTCTCTCAAGACGCACTAATAGTTTCAAATCAGAACCACAATGAATATCATTTACAGGTTTTGCACATATTCTGAGGCAGTAAAATCTCATGGTTAAGAGCCTGGGTACTGAGACCAGAATATTTAGCTGTGTCAGTAGCTTGTTCTGTTGACCTTGGGCATAAACACTCAAAGCTTATGTTTCCTTATAAATAAAATGAAAGCTAATAGCATCCACCTTGTAAAGTGATGAAAATTAAGCAGGTTAATTTTACGTAAAATACTTTGCACAATACCTGGCTATAACAAGTGCTGTTATTTTCATCAAGACCCAATTAAATGATTGCTCCCAGGATGTTACAATGTTAGAACTGGGTGCGCCCAAGGGAAGAATCAGAGTTGGTATTCAGGTAGCACACAGTCGGAAGAGCCAGGTAAGCACTCTGCTGGCAGAATTTTGTCTTAATGAGGGGTATTTCTGCCTGGTTAAGCTGCACATAACAGGAGCATCTGGAGCTAATCTGTGCACCCTGGGGTGTCTGTGGACACCAATGACTCTCCCTTCTATGATGAGAGAGAGAGAAGTAAAAGGAGTTGAAAGCAACTGAAAACGCAGGTATCGGAAACATCCCATGGTTCCTGCCATTATGCAGCCTATGCCATTATGCCATTATGCAGCCTATCGCTTCCCTGGGTGGGATCATGGAAGCTAGTAACTTGCACCTGTGCGTATTTGTGAACAAGGAGCAGGGGGAACGAGAAGCAGGAACACCAATGGAAACTAGAGAGCCCTTCTTAGAAGCAGGCACTGAGACAATTGCTCATAGCTGTGGGAGAGCCATTTGGTGGGAATGATGAGTCCTCAACTGCAGAAAACGCCTTCCTCATCATGGTGTCCATATAGTAGATGCTCAACAAAAATAAAATGTCAGCTGAGCTGAAAAGGTTGAATGTCATATAACATAAAACTATGAAATGGGTGGCAGGATATCTGATTAATGATATCTATATTTGCTCTACTACAGAAAAATCAAAGACATATAGCTATATACCATCCACCTGTAGGGAGATACATGTGTTTGTACCATGGATCCAGAGATCTCTAAAAATGAATGAAGAGAATTGTTTAAAAGCCAAGGCTTACAGAGGGGATGAGCGAAAGGGTATTCACAGCACAGAGGATACAAGTTCAAGTTGTATGTGAAAAGAGGAAGCAGTTCAAGGGAAGATCACAAGGTGAATGGTGGAGTCGGGATTTGGGGGTGATTTTTAAATGGAAGATGCTTAAAAGAATACTAGTTTCTGGAAATGCTCAACACTAAGAATCAAAATATTCTAAGTTGGGACTTTCAAGACCATAGTTAAAGTTCCACTCCCCCAGTACAGTGGGATAGAGAAGATGGGGCAAGAGAGTCTGACCAGTGACTTGGGACTGTAGCAGATTAAAGAGGAGAGGCCCTTCATTTGGGGGCGCTATGTAAATTCCCAAATTTCTTCAGGGATCCTAGTGGGGGGGGAGCAAAGAAGCATTTAATTTGAATCAGAGAAATAAAAATGTGTCTATGTGTCTTGTTTCTTGGCAATGTAGTTGCTGGGTAAAATCCATACACATTTGTTTTGCCACCATCCCATCTGGATAGTTCTTCATCAGTTAAAGCAACTAAAGAAGATAGTCAGGGCCCTTGGCCTCATTTTCACAGGATTTTTAAGAGTGAGCAGGGGAAAACAGAAAACAGTCGGGGAGGGGGGGACAGCCAGTTGTGTCTCGCCTTGAGTTCCCCTTAGTTTAGGTGAGGCAGAAGGGAGAATGAGGGTGGGAGGTAAGCAGGTAATTGAACATCTCAGTCATCCCCCTCCCCCAAGAATCTTTATGCTCTTCCTCTGGGCTCTCCCTCTAGAATTCTTCCTCCTTCATTCTTCCTCTCTTAAGGTAACAGTGCCTTTTTGCCCCCTCCTGCCCAGGGCCAGGTGTGCCCACTCACCATTTGCACACCCACTGGGCCAGGTATGTACAGTCATGGGTATGATGCATCACCATGGTGCCAGTCATAAGGGCTAGTGGCAGAGGGCATGAAAAACCCTGATAATTCATTTACTCTGTAAGATTACATATGTATAATAATAAAGAGAACTACATTAAAACATTGAAGCTGGTATCTCCATATTGTGTTATTACAGGTAATATTTAATATACTTCTGATAATTTTTCATATGTTTAAAAGTTATTTTTTTAAATAAAAGCACAAAATGCCCACCTGCCTACCCATGACTTGACAGATGGTTTATCCTGGGATCTGTGGGTCCTGCCCTCCTTTGGAACAAATTCAAACTCTATCTGATCCTGGCCCCTGAGAAATTGGAGAAGCTGTGATACTCAGAAAACATTCTGGCTCTTAAGGAGTTTCCATCTTTGGAAAAACTCTGATCTGTTCCGGCACACACATGATTTTATTGGATATTGAAAGAGCACAACATTCTCTAAAGAAGAATAAAACAACTCTTTCCTCTGCTGGCAACTAAAATTAGAAATGTTTCTGTGAGTCTACAGAAAAGCAGTGCATGTATGCGTACATGTGTGGTTGTGTGTGTCTGTGATTTAATATACACCATTCCCACTGTTCTTCATTTCTTTATGTGGATCCAGATTTCTGTCTGGAATATTTTCCTTCTGCCCAAAGGCTTTCCACAAGTGTGTTCTCTTTCAGAACCTCAGCACAATTATCAAAATGAGAACATCACTACCGATGTACTACCACCATCAAATCCTCAGACCCCATTGAAGCCAGTTGTTTCAATCAAATCCTTTATAGCAAAAGGATGCAGCTGCAGAGTGGGCCATTCCAATGCTTTTTCCTCATGGCTCTTCTGTGTCCTTCAGTCTGAAACATTGCATCAGCTTTTCTTTGCCACTGACACTGTTGAGGATAACAGGTCAATGATATATTTACACTGGGTAAAAGGCACAAAAGATTGAAATATACCTCATGGGAATATTGTTTAATAAGTTTACCTAATTCTTAAACTTATATCTTTGTAATTTGAAGATCTTATTTAAGGACTCTTATCAAGCTACTTACAATATGATGAGTTCATAATAAATACTTGTTGATGAATGAATGATAATAAACTGATTTTATAGACAGAGACTGAGAAATAATACAGATTTAAATAACTGGTCTATTTTCTAGATTCAGTACTCAAGAAACTCTCTGTGCCTACCTGCTCCTGCTTCTATGCTATCAAAAAGTCTCTTAATCTGAGGGAATTGCCATAAGGAAATCACAACAATGCAATGACAAAGTGATTTAGAAGATATGCAGGGGAGAGTTATGGACAAATTGTTGCCCAACTCAGTACAGGAAGTGATTCACTTCGCCTATGAGAATCAGGGACTGTGAGTACCCCAGAGGAGTAACAAATGCTAAGATTTTTGAGGGATGAATTAAGAGTTTTTAATACCAACAGGGAGAACAGAACTCTTAAAATTCAGTTTATTTCAACTTTATCTTCAGAGTTCAACTTTTCTAATTGTATCTCAGTATTAATGACTGATGAGTAAGACCGAAATGGCCAGAAACACAATTGGAAGGAAGGAACTTCAAAATCTATGCTACTCTAATTCACTTAATTTGAAGATACCTGCAAACCCCCTTCTGTAAATGACATATTTCAAAAAGTGGCATCTTTACAAAGCATAAAAGTTGCTTCCAATGCTTTCCTTGAGTCCCAATATTTTTTGGTTTTATTTAATTCGATGGAAATCTTCCAAACGAGGTTTCTTTGTAATGATCAGATAGTCTGTAACAATGCTTGAATAGACTTGTTGCCTTAAGAGTAGGTTTGATTTTATTGATTTTGTTATAATGCTTGTAATTGTTCCAGTTTGTTGGAGCTTTTCTCTTTCCTTTCTTTTGTATTTCCTAATTACTTTATCTCTCACATAAAAAAGATGCTTGTGACTTGTTGATCTTTTCCTTCATTAAAAATGTACATTGCAAGATAGACTTAGTGAAGAAAGACAAAATTCTATTATCAAAAATTTCATTATGTTCTCTGATAGAAGATTTTCTCTCATAAAAACACAACAAAATGTCTTTGTCCTTTACTTCATGAATAATTGTGCTCTTTGGAGGGAAAAAAAAATGTTATGTTCAGCACTTTCTTCCAGTGTTGTGCTATTAGTGTTTAGAATAAAGCATCTTAACTTGGTTCTTTGAGTCTCTTTGTCCTTCTTAGTACTTCTGCAATATAATCTGTGTTTTAATAAATAAAATAAGAAGCCATCCAAAGTCAGTGTGAAACTATAAGAAGTATCTCTTCTTTCTACATATTTATTCAGCGAACATTTACTGAGCACAAACAAAATGCCAAGTAGGTCATCAATTACTTGGAATAGAGAGGGGAAAAGGTCCAATTTTCCTCATGCTAAAACTCTGAAACTGTGGCGTGAAAATGGATCCATCAAAATCTTCCATTGTGATGATGCACATCATCAGATTGGAACTTGGAGCTCCAGATTTACACAAGTCTGAGTTCATGTCCCAGTTTTGTTAAGAGGTGAGTGGACTCAAACAAAATGTCTAAACCATTTGAATACCCATTATCTTATCTGTAAAATGTGGGTACAGACAGTACATTCCACAGGAATTTTATGAATATTAAATGTGACAGGTAAAATGGTAGTCCATGTCAGATACATAAGTGCTCAATAAATTTTAGATCTAGAAATATATTGATTATGCCTCATTTACATTAATCTAGTAGACTAAAAACATAGCTTCTCAATAAATATTTTTTTACTTAAGAGTCCCAATGCAATCAATTGGTGTGACATCAGACATTAAATTGAGGATGCCTAACTTAAGTAATGAAGTTGAAAAGTCTTTGATGGTAGCTGGGTGGAAAGATAGTACTCAACTGTGTAGTTGAGTATATAATCATAACAGGTACTTTATTAGCCCAAGTTTCTCACATTCACATCAATCTCAAATTATTTCTGTTTACATAAAGTTAAGATGATGATCAACAAGGAGTCTACAAATCCACAGAGATTCCACAATTTAAATTTCTGGTTAAATATAACATGGATGATGGATCAGAATATATACTTCTGGCTGAAGCAGGATGCATCTTTGATTACATCCAAGAACCAACTTTGCTTCTTGCACCACAGTAAAATCAGCAGATGATAAGAGACAAAACACAAAATATTATAGGAAACCTGACCAACAGGTCTCTGCCATGAATCAAAGAAATTCTAAAATATTGGTAGTGCCAAGACAGGGAAGAAAAATAAATTTCTACAATGAAGAGCTCAAAAAAATTAGTAATATTTTAAAAATAATCATTTGCAGAAAATAAGTTGAGTCTTGAGAGAGGAGAACAGGTAGTTCAAACAAGCAATCAGCAGCTAATTATTGAATATCTTTTATGCATTCAGCATATTCCAAAAAATTATCTAAGAATAACCTTGGACATTCTCTGTGGGAAATAGAAATATCTTGTGGGTAATGACCTGAACAAGTATCAGTATAAGAAATAGAATAAACTGAACTCTGCTAAATGAATATAATAAATCAAATTAAAAAAAAAAAAAAAGCAAACGTTGCATAGCAATGAGGCTTCCACAGAAGACAGGAGAAGTGTCATGGTCAAACTCTGTATGTAAATCTAGAACAAATTTGCTTTAAAAGTTATGTTTAAGGCAGATGTTGTCAAAAGTTGCACATAAAAGAATTTAGGTGTTGACTGTGTTTTATAGAACTCCCCTTTTTTAAAGGTTGATATTTACCATAACTCTGATAAATACCTTTTTACAGTCTATCCATTCCTTCATGGTCTGTATCTCCCTCCTTTAGTATTTATTGCATAAAGGAATGTTTCTCAGACTATTCAGAGATAAATCTCTTTGATGATGGAGGGTTTTCCCACTGCCTATTATGTACCTATCTACCCTTAGCCAGCAATTTATTATCAGCTGAAAAAGGAAGCAATGAGGTAAAAGACTGAATTGTTTTTATAGCCATGTCTATATTTCTTAAAGAGTAAGAACCTTTATAAAAGAAATTCATCCTGGAACCACATGAACCACCATCCATTTAAGTAAAGTGAACTTGTTATAAAATATTGAAAATAGAATCAAGTTCTATGAGGCTGTCACTCTGTTTCACTACCAGGAGCTATTAAAATACCTTTCCAGTTACTTTCTGCCTCTTGCCAACTAAAATAATGTTGTGAGAAAATGTAAGTTCCCTTGAACATGACAAATATTGACAAAAAATCAACACATAATATTAGAATAGAGAACCCTAGTGCTGTTTAGGTAAAGTCTCTTCTACTGAATGTGATTTTGAATTTTTATTAGCCGTAATGTATACAGCATTATCACTGGCAAAAATATTAGGTCGAAAGGGAAAAGACCTCAGGTTCACGTTCCAGATCCATTACCATCAGTTTTTGTTACCTTGGACAAGCCATTTAACTTCTCTGTGCCTCATTTCCTAATGTATCTAGTAAGAGTTTAGACTAAATAAATGGCTTTCAAGATTTTGCTTTGATTCTGTCATCTGAATCTGTATGTATTAACCGCGACAAACTTTGAGGTACTGGCCTGCCCTATCAACACTACTGCCGCAATGAGCAGAGAATTCTTCAAAACAAGGCATATTGACTGAACAATACTTATGTGAACACAAAGTTTTATATGTGACAAGACATGGCTTTACTATTGCCTTTTAAGTTCAATCAAACATGCAATTTGTAATAGGTTATTCTCCAATTGCCTGAGAAAATTACCAGAACTTTGATCAAAATCAACAGGTGTCTCCTTCCTACACATTTCACAGTAAGAGTAGTAAGGAGCAACTCACTAGCTTGAGTTTCAAAGTACAGGTTTTAATGCAGTCAGCACTGCCAAATCCCAGCTAAGCAGAATTAAGTATTGAGTTAATTCTGTGCCCAAAAATCATCTGAGACAGCTCATCAACAGACAAATAATTCTATCCTTGACTTAGAAAGAAAAGAGAAAGTGAGGAATAGCAAGGCAAAGCAAAGTAAGAAACACACACACACACATTCTGTTTCCCATTGTTCTAGAATACAGAATGCTGGCCCTTTAAATTTTCTGAGAGTTCTATCCAATGGAACTAGATGACTTTGTTTAGCACTAAAACCAGAAGATTTTAGTACATCTTGATGGAATATTCCTGCAATAACACAGATACGGTCTAAACACAAACCTGAAGAGAGAATGGTCTCATAATATTCTTGTTGGGAGATGGGCAGCTTGTGTACCCATGTGACTTTGGGGAAGGTCATTTGTCCACATTTGGCCCATCATATGTTTAAGAATAGTGATATCAGCAATTTTTCCTGTTACACTGAGATCTGTCAGAAGTCATATAAAAGACTTTGGATGGTCTGACCCAGTGGCAGAAAAAGGCTGGATCAAATAATAGATCCATTTTCAGTAGTTTGAGGGTCCTCCACACAGCCTTCCATAGTGGCTGGACCAGTTTGCATTCCCACCAGGAGTGTAAAAGTGTTCCTTAGAGTTTTAGTTTTAAGAAAGTCTGTTTCACCTTTTATTTTCTTTTATGGTTTGTTGTTTGTTTGTTTCTGTTTGTTTTGTGTTAGTTTGTGTAAGTTTGTGACCAAACTAAGAAACCTTGGCAAACTCTAGATAACAAGGTTTTATTTTATTTTCTTCCAGAATTTTTATAGTTTTAACTCATAATTAATCTATGATCCAGTTTAATTCATTTTTCTTTAAGGTATGATAAAAGGATTAAGGTTCATTTTCTCAAAGTGGATATCAAATTGTTCCAGAACTATTTATTAAAAAATCCTTTACCATTAAATTACTCCTGCATCTATAGTAAAGAATCTGACTCCATTTTTGATGTCTGCATGCTGTCTGCTTTCAAGTAACACTATCCTCTTCCAAGTTTGTCCCACATCTGGGTAGGTACCACTGAAATTCACACATTGTAAAATCCCCACCAGCAATTAGATACTTTTCCACTGGGCCACTGGTAGCTATTATAAAGTTCCTGTACACTCTCTCTACTTTCCTCAAGCAGCTCTAACCAACTTTTGCCTGAAGTCTGCTCTCCCCTGCAGATCTTTGTGTAAATTATAACAATTGTTCTCAAACAATTTTTGGTGTTTGAAGTATTGTCCCACCTACTAATAGGGCAGTAATTAATATACCTCTGGTTTTATGACTACAAAACATCTTTGTCAGAAATTAATTAACCTTATGAGTATCAGTCTAATTTTGAATTCTTAATTTTGTTTGTCTCCTTTTAATATTTTCATTCAGTCTTCCTGTCTTAGACATAGTAAATTTATCTCAATCTTAGCCCCAGTTATTCACTCTTCTTTCTATCTCAAGTCTTTCTTGACAATCTGATGGTGCCCTACCACTTGGGACCTACTTTTGACTTACCTTGGCCAAAGTGTTTAAATAGATAAGATTCAAGAAAAGATTGGGAAAGGTATGTGTGCATTTTTGTTTATTTTCTTGCCCTCTCTTTTTCCATAAATGGGACAAAGTCAAATTATTTTTTTATTTAATTTATTTATTTATATATATTTCACATCATTTCAGTCCCTGGGGGTCACCCACCACCTCCCCTTCCCACCTGCTCCAGCTGGTCCCCATTCTCCCCTTGTGCAGTTTCATTTGGTTGACCATATATTAGTGAAACCATTTGGTTTCTGTCCCTTTCTATCTGGCTCGTTTCTGCTAGAATGATTTCTTGTAGGTACATCCAGGTTTCCATAAATTCATCAAATTTGTCATTTTTAATTG